>CM051237.1:179182740-179362740 GCA_027917425.1 Gastrophryne carolinensis | reverse complement strand
CCGAGACCTACCTCGGAGGCATCGGTCTGCACTATGAACTCCCTCTTAAAGTCGGGTGTCACCAACACCGGAGACCCACACAGGGCAGACTTCAAAGCGGAGAACGCTTTTTCGGCCTGTTCATTCCACTTCACCATGACAGACTTGCGTCCCTTTAACAGGTCTGTCAATGGTGCCGCTAGGGTGGCAAAATTGGGAATGAACCGCATATAATATCCCACCAACCCCAGAAATGACTTTACCTGGCGGGTGGTGTTAGGCCGGGGCCAGTTACGGATGGCTTCTAGTTTGTTCACCTGGGGCTTGACCACTCCTCGTCCAATCACATAGCCCAGGTATTTTGTTTCTTCTAGGCCTAAAGCACATTTTTTCGGGTTTGCCGTCAACCCAGCCTTCCTGAGGGAATCCACTACGGCCTGGACTTTGGGTAGGTGACTTTCCCAATCCGTGCTATGGATAATTATATCGTCCAGATATGCCGAAGCATACCGACGGTGTGGCCTGAGGACAATATCCATTAACCTTTGGAACGTAGCGGGAGCGCCGTGTAACCCAAAGGGTAACACCTTGTATTGGAACAGTCCCTCTGGTGTAATAAAGGCTGTTTTCTCCTTGGCAGCCTCAGTCAAGGGCACCTGCCAGTACCCTTTTGTGAGGTCCAAAACCGAAAAGTACCTGGCTTGGCCTAGCTTCTCAATGAGTTCATCTACCCGGGGCATAGGGTAGGCATCAAACTTGGAAACTTCATTAAGTTTGCGGAAATCGTTACAGAACCGCAACGTACCATCGGGCTTGGGAATCAAGACTATGGGGCTGGCCCACTCTTTGATTCTTCAATCACGTCTAACCGGAGCATTTGCTGCACTTCCTCCGCGATAGCTTGTCGCCGGGACTCGGGTACCCGGTAAGGCCTCAACCGGACCTTGACCTGAGGTTCCGTGACAACATCATGTTGGATGACCGAAGTGCGCCCAGGGAGTTCTGAAAACACGTCCGTGTTTCTGCTAATAAACTCCCTGGCTTCCTGAGTCTGTTTAGAGGAGAGGTTGTCGCCAGTTTTCACCTCGACTACTACTTCTCTACTAACAGACCGAGGAATGGGAAGCTCCACCCCCACCATACCTGGTCGGGGACTGTCACCCCCAGGGGTCTCCCTGTCTTTCCATAGTTTCAGCAGGTTTACATGGTACACCTGCTCGGGCTTCCTCCGCCCAGGCTGATGTACCTTGTAAGTCACTTCCCCAACTTTTTCAATGACCTCATAGGGACCCTGCCACCTAGCTAGAAATTTACTGTCCACCGTGGGTACCAGAACCACAACTCTGTCACCGGGGTTAAAGTTCCGTACCCTGGCTTGCCGATTATAAACCCTGCTTTGGGCCCGCTGCGCTGCCTCCATGTGTTCTCTGACAAGCGGCAAGACGGTCGCTATCCGTTCCTGTAGCTGAGTCACGTACTCTACCACACTTTTGTGGGGTGTGGGTTGCTGTTCCCAGGCCTCCTTGGCTATATCCAACAGGCCCCGTGGATGTCGACCATATAAGAGTTCGAAGGGCGAGAACCCCGTAGAGGCCTGGGGCACCTCTCGCACTGCGAACATCAGATAGGGCAGCAGCAAGTCCCAATTCTTCCCATCCTTGGCGACCACCCTTTTTAACATGGTCTTTAAAGTTTGATTAAACCGTTCTACTAGGCCGTCTGTTTGCGGGTGGTAAATGGATGTCCGCAACTGTTTCACCTGCAGCAGTTTACAGAGCTCTTTCATTACTTTCGACATAAACGGGGTACCTTGATCGGTCAGGACCTCTTTAGGCAGACCTACTCTGGAAAACATTTCCATAAGCTCCTTAGCAATGAGCTTGGCAGAGGTGTGACGCAGGGGCACTGCCTCAGGGTACCGCGTGGCCTAGTCCAAGATCACCAGAATATGTTGGTGCCCTCTAGCGGATTTTGGCACTGGACCCACTAGATCCATGGCAATCCGCTCAAAGGGTACCTCAATAACTGGGAGAGGAACTAAGGGACCACGGTAATGAGGCTGAGGGCTGGTCATCTGACATGTTGGACAGGACTCACAATATCTCTCCACCTCCTTGTACACACTGGGCCAGTAGAATCGTTGTAAAACGCGGTCCAGTGTTTTCTGCTGGCCTAGGTGTCCACCCAGAACATGTTGGTGGGCCAAATCCAACACCAATTTGCGATATGAATTGGGTACCACCAATTGTTCCACCACCTCTTCACGTACCTTGTTTACTCGGTACAACATTTCCTGGTGAACCACAAAGCGAGGAAACTGTAACTCCGCCCCTGGCTGTTGTGGTTCACCTTCCACCTCAAGAACATTCTCCCAGGCCCGAGACAGGGTCGGGTCCTGGTGTTGAGCGGTACCAAAGTTAGTTGTGGAGACATGGAGATCTGCCAACTCTGGACCTGTTGTCAACTCTTCCACATCTCCAACCATAACATTTAGTGGGGTTGACTCCCCCTCTTCCATTTTAGGGACGGGCACCTCTTCCACGGTGCCTCCTGATTCCGGTTCCCAGGGCACCGGGGTCTCCCCTGAGTAGGGCCAGTCTATTGGGGACACACCCGCCTCGCGGGTTTCCGGAACTGCCAGCTTGGCCCACAGTGACCTGAACCCTGGAAAGTCTCTCCCAATAATCAGTTCATATGGGAGTTTAGCGGCGACAGCGACTTCATGTTTCCAGCTGCCGGAGACGGTGGTGAGAGACACTTGTGCTGTGGCATAGTCTCTCAAGTCCCCATGAATGCACAAAACCCCGGTTTTCCGCCCAGTGTACTCATCGGGCAGTACTAAGGCGGGTCTTGCCAGGGTAACCATACTCCCCGAGTCCAAAAGGGCCACAGCCAGGGTGTCTCCCACTTTCACCTGACAGAGGTGACTTTGCCCCACAAGCTCAGGGATACCGGCAGCACACAGCCTCCTGGCATACATGGAAGGGCGGTAACCAAAGTTTACATCCATGGGCTCCCCCTGGTGGGGACAATTGGCTCTGATATGTCCCGGCTCCTTACATCCCCAACACAACACTTGGGCAGGGACTTTGGGGGGTAGGTCCTGAGAGGGTTTAGGGGACACCACTCGCCTGAGCTGGGGCGGGGACCTCCGGGGTTTCCCCGAATCCCTCCTCATGGAGCCGCTTTGCAAGTTCCTGGTGGCCTCATATCGCTCCACTAGGTCCACCATCCCTAGTGCGTTGTCAGGGGATACCTGGCCAACCCAGTGCTGAAGAGGGTGCGGTAAAGCCCTCCAAAACATGTCCGCCAGCAAGCGGTCCAAAATGGCAGTGGGGCTTAACAACTCCGGCTGCAGCCATTTTTGCAGCAGGTGCAGCAGTTTATAATACTGGGGTCGGGCGGGCTCTGCCGACTGGTAGCTCCACTGATGCACCCGCTGAGCCCGAACCCACACATTCACCCCCAGTCTCGCCAGTATCTCACCCTTCAGAGTCGGGTAGTCAGCGGCTTGGTCCTCTGGGAGATCAAACAACACCTGCTGGGGTCCAGACGCCAGAAATGGAGCGATGACATCAGCCCACTGGTCATGCGGCAACTTCTCCCTTGCAGCCACCTTTTCAAACACCGCCAGGTAAGTCTCCACGTCATCTGAAGGGGTCATTTTTGTGAGCGCCGAGCGGACAGCTTTCCGGGCATCAGGAATACTTTTGGGCGCACCTGCAGCTTGCTGCGCCATCATATGTTGCAAAAACAGCTGGTTGGTCTCATGCTGCTGCCTGTTGGCCTCCACGAGCGCTTTCACGACCGCCTCCATTTTGTCTGCAGTCCCAGGTAGCAGCCTGGCAGGTTTAATATAGGACATGCACAACAAAAAACTTTTTCGTCGGTTGCTCCTAGCAACGGCCTCACTGCTATGCCCGCATCCGACACCAAATGTGGAGATTAGCTCTGGTAGGCGACCGGGTGTCAGCAGTATAGAGGCAGAGGCAAGCAGTTCAAAGTAAAGTCTGTGTTTATTTCACACATAAATCCACAAAAGCATATGTCCATACAGGTTACATCACCTTTTCAGGAAACAGCAGCATAAATGATTCAATCAGGCAAACAGCTTTTAGTCCTTGAGCAAACGTCCTGTTTACAGTCCAACTAGGCCTCAGGTCCGCATGAAACAGCCTCCACAGGAGATTTCAGCCAGGCTCACAGAGTCTCACTCCCATGTGAGCTCTAGACAAAGGACCCAGCACAGCTGATTCCCCAGGCTATTTAAACAGCCCGCAAAACCCGGACCTGGGTAGTGGGATGGAGTCCCACCCTGCTCTACTCCATCCCAGTAAAGCCGTCCCAGGTTAGCCTTTCGGCTATTCTAAATCATCAGCAGCAAACTGCCACCAGCAGCTGATGCTGGACAAACAAGCTATACGGCTTTACTGCACCAATGCCAGGTACATTGGTGCTACATACCTGCCGTCAATAACGGCCCCTTGCACCTTACCACAATATATATATATATATATATATATATTTAAAAATAATTCATCCCTTGTCTGTAGAACTGCACTGTTACACGTTCATTTTAATTTTACTTTATTGAGTGCTGACAGACAAAAGCACTGACTACCTCTCCAAACTCAGTCCCTCCATATAAACTCTAAATGTTGTTACACATTTGCTCTATACAAATACAATTGGCTAAAGGAAACTTCCTCAAGCATTTAGTATAATTTGCAATGCAATTTGGGTCATTTTGCTAATGTATTTATTTTTCAGAGACCAGAACAGACAACCTGAATTTTTCACCCAATGGGCACAAATTTTATTTTGATTTGGGTGTGTTTCAAACCATTCCAAAAATTTCAGATGATCTACACCAGAATAGGAACATTTCCCAGCAACACTAGGAAAAATGCTGCGAAGGAACACAATCCTGTAACATATAACAAAACAGGAAAACAGACGCTGCTTCTGAGAAGGGTTTGACCACAGAAAGGCTTTGGGGATTTATTATCGGAGCAAAATCACTTAGGCCCTGATATAAGAGGCATCTGCATCAACAGTTAGCACCAAGTAGAACACCTTTTACAGACATATTTATGAAATTTCCATTTTTAACTCATAAGTGATGCTGAAGCTTAAGCCTCTATAGAGAATGGCAAGAAAAAGTATTAAACAATTTTTAGGGGAAAACCCGCGCTTACACCTTTTAAATATGTAATTTTTTTAGAAAAATAAAATAAAATGCTCAGCGTGTAGAATCATATTATCCCTTTAGATTAAATAAACTTAAATCAATAAACACAGAGCATACAATTAAAAATGACATGAAAAGTCCAAAAATTATTATTGAACATCCGCAGTTAGCTTTTTTTAAAAATCAGGCATCAGCCAGCTTCCATAAGAGTTCGAAGTAGGTATGGCTTCCATAAGAGTTTGAAGTAGGTATGGCTTCCATAAGAGTTTGAAGTAGGTATGGCTTCCATAAGAGTTCGAAGTAGGTATAGCTTCCATAAGAGTTCGAAGTAGGTATAGCTTCCATAAGAGTTCGAAGTAGGTATAGCTTCCATAAGAGTTCGAAGTAGGTATAGCTTCCATAAGAGTTCGAAGTAGGTATGGCTTCCATAAGAGTTCGAAGTAGGTATAGCTTCCATAAGAGTTCAAAGTAGGTATGGCTTCCATAAGAGTTCGATGTAGGTATAGCTTCCATAAGAGTTCGAAGTAGGTATAGCTTCCATAAGAGTTCGAAGTAGGTATGGCTTCCATAAGAGTTCGAAGTAAAGAAACCCCATAAAAGGTAATAGTTTTTGTAACATGTCAAAAATGCCAACGTTTAATGTTACCAACTGCTATTCTTTTACAAATTGACAAAAAGCTCCTTTTCCTCCACTGCGTACATCTGACCTCCGTAACTAAAATTGGAATTAACCACACTACAAAGTTTGCCACATTTTTATCACAACAGTGTTTTCAGATAACTTTAGCAGCCAATAGCACCTATATCATCCAACGCCAACCTCTGCTGTGTGTTAAAAATGAGTAAATATGGCTTGCAGCGTCAAATAGTTGGCACAACAGAGCACATTGGTGCTATTACAGCCAGCATAAGGGCCCACAGGTACACTGACATAGGCTGGTCTATAGGAATAAGCGGAGTGCGCCAGTGCAAGCTGATTATTTAAGAACTGCGCCATTCAGGAAAGATACCAGAGGCAAAAATAAGAAAAAAAGAAGAGGACGCCCCAAGGCACGCATGAATGCCATGCAAAAGGATGCAAAATGGCTCACTTTATAAATCAGGCCTTTAATAAACCACCAACACTTGCACACATTCATATCACACTGCTTCACACTTAAACAACCACATTTTGGAGTGCAGCATATAGGCCCTTATTTAACAAGGGATAGCGCCAGGTAGCGAATGGTGAGCGAACGGTAATGACACTCACCGCCACGAGAACGCCGGCTCCCCACCACAATCACACATTTATCAAGCCGATCCTGCTTAGCGACTGAGATAGCGCCAGATAGCGAATCATTCATCATTATTCCAGCCTCAGCCCACAGCGCCAGCGAGCGACCTTGAACAGCGACAGGTATGACCTTTCGCTACCTGGCGCTCTCCAATGCATTTCAATGGAGCAATCTTTAAATATTCTTAATTAATTGCTATTAATGTTTTTTTTTTTTTTTTTTTTAAATGTCAAAAATTCTGTGACCACTTCTGCAATGTTAGATATTTTTTTTAAGGTAAAAAAAAAAAAAAAAATTTGTGCAGAATTGACATTACAGGTCTGATATTAATGTATTCATATTACAAAATGTTTTGAAAAACATGTTTTTTTTTTTTCAAAAAAATATGGTTGTTTGGGGGTTAAAAAACTACTTTTAACCCATCGCCGCCAGCGCTCTGGGGTTTAAACAAGCATTTCACAGTGCGAGAATTTTTTGAGCGTGATTTGTTAATGAATATGCTGGGAGCCGTTCGCTATGGCCATTCGCTGTCATGCGCTCCCATACAGCGCGGAACCTGTCAAACAGCGACTCCTAACCCCGTATTCAACATTACCGCACACCGACTGAGTCGCTGTCAACAGCCGAACAACGGCCAAGCACAGCGAATACTAGCGTGCGCTGTGAAAATAACGCTACTGTCGCTCATCTGTCGCTACCTGGCGCTATTAATGAATCGGACTCTTAGTGTCATTTTGCCAGCATACTGTATGTTTTTAAGCACTGCCATTTATTTATATTGTGGTGCTGCTACTTGTACTAAATGTCACGATGCCCCATGTTAAATATTCAGCTTGAATTGGCGCACTAGGTATTGGCAACCTGTTGGACACTTATGCTGATGGTACTGGCACTGGTGGGCGCCAGAATGTACCACCCTCTTTTGGGCGCTGCACGCCCTATTTAGTCATTTTCGCACACTGAAAACATTGGCGCTGCATTTAATAGGCTCTGGTCAGCGTTTCATTATCACACACAGGATATCACACGCTTAGGCTGCATTTTAGTTGAGCTCCAAATGACACATTGGTCAAGCAAAAAAGCAGAGATAATATATTTTTTATTAAAAGAAAAATGTCATTTCTGTACAAATTAATGTGTGTAATATTATTTATAACCATAAAACACTTCAATACAGTTCTGTCCATTGTGATCTATTGATCTTCACCTATAAACTGGTGCAGGAGCGACGGTTACTGCAGAATATATGGTGCTAGTGAAAAGAGAGATTGTGAGCATTTTTCCACAATCCGCACACAAAAAAAATTATTTATTTTATTTCAATCAGATATTTTATTTTAGTTTTAAAATAATATTGGCCTATGACAATTCACGAAAAAAATGTTGATGGATTAATAAAATAAAAAATGTTTTATTTCATTTTATTGTGCGCAGAGTGAGGAGAATGATTACGCCCTCTCATACTTAAAATCAGGGGGTTATCCAAATGATTTGGGATTTTGAGATTGAAGAGGCAGAGCCAGGGCTTTTCTTGATTAGCACACAGCTTAAGTAAAAAATAAAAGAATAATTTTCTATTTTAAAAAATCAAAATGCTCTGTCCCTGCAATGGGAAAGTTCTACAGGCAAGGGGTAAAAGATTTCCATTGCTGTAAATATTTTATTTTAGAAGTTCTAAAATAACAGCTACCTATTCAGAATCCAAACACCTAAAAAATATGCCTCTCCAAATTCGTTGCCTTTACCACAGGTGGCTGTTCATTTGTAACCGCTAAAATAAAATATCTAATGCATTAAAAATTAATTTGCATCTCACCTGTAGAACTGCCCCATCACATGTGCAGAGAGTTTTGATTTTTAATTGAAGAGAACTATTTTTTATTTCATTTTATTGTGTGATATTTGAGCAAAGCCTCTTAAAACTCAGCCTTTCTATTAAAATTCTTTAAATAACCCCCTATCAACTTCATTAAAATATATGTAAACGTAAAAAAAAAAAAAAAACCTTTAATGAGAAACTATTTGCTTTATGCTATTACTACAAATGTGATGTGATTTACATATTTTGTGTGTAAAGATATTTGATGTGCTTATTTTATGGAAGTTTTACATGGTTAGATTATTCATGACTTATATTTGTTCTAATGTCTCCATAATAAAATGTATTTAAAATTTTAATTGTATTTATTATATCCTACATACGAGTATAATGTGCATATTTAAATGTATATTCCATTGATTCCATTTATATACATTTGAATATACAATTTATATAATTCATTTTAGTTATGTTATGTAAATAAGATAAGAATATTTAAAACAAATATAAATAACAGCATCCTATGGGGTATGCACAAATAATTTTTGACAGGCAGGCTGATTCATTACTAGTGCTATGTATCGGCAGATGAGCGTCTGTACAGAGGCGCTAAGAGCGACCGCTAGTAGACGCTGTGATCGGCTATTGGGCGCTGTAGTAACCTGGCCGTCATTGATGAATGAGGCGCTCAAAATTGGGTCGCTGTAGCCCATAGCGCCAGACGCTGTGTGATTAAAGTCTGTTTTTTAATTTATATCCACTAATAACCAAGCGAAAACATATGGAATGACATTGTTATAACATTGTGACATTAACACTTTAATGCCAGACCTGTGATAACAATTCTGCATAAAAATATAAAAAATCAAAAAAGTTTTCAAAAATGACTTTTAATAGGCCAGGAGGGGTCACACAATGATTTCCTTAAAAAACACTTTTTTTAAGTTTAAAGAGAAGAAAAGCAACGTCCATTGAAATGTATGGGAGAGCGACAGGTAGCGACAGGTAATACCAGGCGCTCTGGAATCCTAAATAAGATTAAATAGTAGATGATGGGGTAGCAAATGAAAAAGAATAAAAAAAAAAGTGAAATAAAAAAAACCTGGTAATACTACTTACCTGCCTGCTGGAGACATCCAGAATGTAATGATTTCTCAACTGAGAAATGGAAGACTGGGTAGTCTGAGTACAGGTTTGAGCCGAACTCAGCCCTCAAGGTGAGTAGTATATATATATATTTATCACTTTTGCTTCTTCGCTGCCTTTCCCGGCCCATATTGTAAAGTACAGCTGGACTTTGCATGTAGGTCCACAGTAAGTAAAATAATAATAATAATAATATATATTATATATAAAACATACTTATGTCACCACTGCCTGGCATATATATATATATATATATATATATATATATATATATATCATAATAATTGTATACAGAGTTATTAACACTGAATATAACATTTAATACACTTAATAACACTCACATCTGGATATATATATATATATATATATATATATATATAATTTACAAATAGCATGTGTGAGTGGCAACGTAATAAAATGAATGAAATGCGGTACTACTTACCTGTCCTGATGCTGGGATTAAATCTTGTGTTCTTGTGTGGCACGCTGTAGGTGGAGAACTGCAAGTTTGGAGCTGACTTCGTAAAGTACTATATACTATTACCACCCTTCTTTTTACTCTGCTTTCCCCAATACATATGTTAAACTGATTTGACAGTATATGTGTGTGCATGTGTGTTTTCCCAGATTTTGTAATAGACTTTTTGTTCAACGTATGTTAAACATACTCAAATCTGTGCCAGATTAGCCAATTCCCCATATCTGGTGACCACCTATTAGGCAATGAAATGACTCACTTGTCTCTTGATCCTGGAAGGTAACGTTGGTGCCATAGGCTGCTATATGGGTGAGAATCTTGGAGTTCTCCCCAGAGGCTACCTGCTTGCATGTCCAATACCCTTTCATTCACCTGAGTTCTTTGGATTCAGAATAATCGTATACTACCTTTATTTAATAATTACCTGTACTAGCCATAATCCAGAATGCCTTTTACTCCAACACACTGAATGAGTCGCTGGTCATGGCCATATTTACATTTGCAAATGCCCATTGTTCCTTCAGTGTCTTTTCTCCATCTTACCCCACTGAAATTGCATGCTAGCTGGTTGTATAAATATTTTAAACAAGGGAGTTAAATGATTGCGCGTAATAAAGGCTGCAAATATATATATGTGTCCTTGCATGTGCTTGTATATCTGTTGTCTCAACAAACAAGGCTGTTGTCCTCGCTCTGCTAATAGGTGATGTCATGCAAACTTTAGACCATTAAGGTAACGTGTTTTTTGTTAGCACCACAAAACTTTGCTTCAGATTACCTCACTTAATCTTAAAATAACAAAGGTGTGAAGATTTACCAGCCATCTGCAAAAGATACAAGTTTCTATTGAATACCCTGCCCCTGATCGGGTTTTGTCATCAAAATCTGTTCAAGTACTCTGAGTGAGGTGCAGAGGAGTTCAAACAGGGTAGATGTCTTTTCCACAAATTAGCAAATAGCAACCCCCTCCAAATGAGACAGGGAACTTACCCCAGATTGTATCAGATTTAAGTGAATAACACCTAAATGTCCCTGTCTTATTTCCTATCTATCCACTCGCCATCGATCCTCCAGCCCAAGTAAGCCCAGTCAGTATCCAGCATTTGGTACTCCTGAATGCCAGATAATAGTTTCAACTACCACACACCTTGTGAACTGGTATAGGGGTCCCTTGCACCCCTTACTGTTTCACTGATTGGGAAATCAGGGGAATCTCTCCCGATGGCCCTCTTAAACCGGACCTTCACCCTGAATATGTTTCCCACACCCTGTACATACAAATTGCCCACATTAAAAATCATTCTATCTGCATCTACTGCATTTTATAAGCCTTTAAACATCCAGGATGACGGTCCATGAAGTCTCAGGCAGCCTGCAAACAGGAAACATGCTGCTCTGCATTCTGGGATTGCTGTCCTTATCCTGACCCCAGCTCTGCTCTGTCTGAGCATAGCACAGCTATAACCCCAGCCTCCCTGTACTTTTGCCCCCCCCCCCCCCCCACCCCCACACTGATTTGTTCTTTCTGTCTGTTCATTTGTCCACTGAATTTAAGCCCTAGAATGAGCAAGGGTGATCCGCAAGGGCTAACAGAGCCTGACCTAGGATTGCATGCACAGACAGCTATTCCTGAGCATACACGCTGTAATGCTAAATGTGAGCCAAAGCTTTGGCTTTATTTTTGGATGAGGAAAGAAACAATTAATGCTACTTTTTACAGGAGCTATATTGCAAAATTGTCTAAAATTAAAATCTTATTTAAACACTCTCAGACTGGCCTAGTCTGGAACTGTGAAATATCTCAGTGGGCCCCAGCAGTAGTCCTGTAGGGGGATCAGAAAAAAAATGCAATTCTGTGAGCACTTACCTGTAGAATTGATTTTGGTGGTGTCCTGTTCGGGTCACTCCATTCTTGACAAGTGGGTTATCTGCTTGTCAAGAATAGAGTGATCCGAACAAGACACCAGGAAAATCCTCCAGGGCTTCAGCAAGGTTGCAACTATATTTTTAACCATTGACTCACAATTAGTTGCCAGGGGGTGATCAGGGGAGTGCAAGGTGGGGGTGGCATTTGGCATAATGCCGAGCTATGCCAAATGGGCAGTTGTGGCATAGTGGTTAGGGAAATCTTAGGGTCACAGATTCACAGGGTCATATAATCAGTTTTGCTTCCCTCTGTTTAATTTTATACGCCTCTCTGTCAGCTACACTTCCACTTACTTTATACTTCTTATAGGCAGACTTCTTATCTTTTATGATAGTGCTGACTTCCCTAGTAAACCATAATGGTTTCTTCTTCCTTTTATTCTTGCTCGTTTGTTTCACATATTGCTTAGTTGCCTTTAAGATGGCCATTTTTAATAGTGACCACTGGGCACTCACTTCTGCTACTCTGTTCCACTCACCTAATTTTCTTTCTACATACTCCGCCATTTCCTTGAAGTTTGTCTTCCTAAAGTCTAGCACTTTGGTTCTGGTGTGTGATTGCACAATGTCTGTTTTTATTCTGAACCATAAGCATTGATGGTCACTGGAACCCAGATTTTCTTCAACCCTGACCTCGGACACCAGATCCCCATTGGTCAGAACTAAGTCCAGAATGTTATCTCCTCTAGTTGGCAATGTCACAAGTTGTTTTAGAGACACTCCATTAAGTGCCTCTAATATAGTCCTGCTCTTGCATGTCGATGCACTTGGGATATTCCAGTCCACATCAGGCATGTTGAAGTCACCTGTAATTACAATGTCCCCCTTCTCTGCCATTCCACTGATTTCATCTATTAACAGGTTATCTAGATCCTCAGATTGTCCAGGGGGCCTATATATCAAACCAATTCTGACCACAGCTCCCTCCTTAGTCTGCATGGTAACCCAGAGAGTTTCTAGTTCATTATGTGTATGCTGAATTATTGTTGATTGAAGTGTAGTCTTGACATAAATGGCTACTCCACCGCCCTTTCTATCCAATCTGTCTTTTCTGTACAATGTGTAACCGGGTATGGCTATCTCCCAGTCATTGTGATCCTTGAACCAAGTCTCTGTTATTGCAACAAGATCCAATTCCTCTCTGGATATGATAGCCATTAATTCACAGAGCTTGTTGCCCAAGCTGCGAGCATTGGTACACATCATGTGGATGTTGTTGGTATTGTATTCTAGTGTGTCCTTGACCTTTTCCACCTCTGGCCTACCACTGACCGGGTTTCATGCTTCAATGTCCTGCTTCAAAAGAAAGAAAGATTGAGAAAAACAGAAAGAAACTGTAAGAGTTGGGGAAAAGGTAAATGGAGAAAGATACAAAGAAGCTGAAAAGAGATAGGCGTGAGGGGAGATGGGAAGAAGGTGATAACAGAAAGATAGAGGGAATGTGGAAACAACATGAAGAAAAGAGGGACAACAGAAAGAAAGGAAAATGGAGGGATCATCAAAGAGAATGATGGAGAAAGGGAAATTCAAGAAGAAAAAAGGTAAAAAAAAGAATTATAAAGAAATGTGCTACAAAGAAGGATGGGGTGTTTTAAAAAAGAGATGCCTACTGGTCCAGCTGAGAACTCCTGTGACCCACTTACAACGAGGTTGTGATGGCACCCTGTGCGCACACCACTAAAGGCCGCCCATGTTCATATTAAAATAAAAGCCGGGCAGATATGGGGATGCAGTGGGGCTAAGGCATAGAGTGGAGTGCAGAGCAAGGGGGGAGCATGGCAGAGAGAGGGTGAAGTAGGGAATTGGGTAGAGAGGGGGTGAAGTTGGTAGCAGGGCAGAGAGAGGGTGAAGTGGGGAGCATGGCAGAGAGGGGGTGAATTGGCTGAGCATAGTAGCAAGGGATGTGCAGCTGGGAGCTGGGCAGAGAGGGGGTGAAGTGGGGAGTTGGTTAGAGAGGGGGTGAATTGGGGAGCAGGGCAGAGAGGGGGTGAAGTTGGTAGCAGGGCAGAGAGGGGGTGAAGTGGGGAGTTGAGTAGAGAGGGGGTGAATTTGAATTGGGAAGCATGGCAGAGAGGGGGTGAATTGGGGAGAATGGCAGAGAGGAGGTGAAGTTGGTAGCAGGGTAGAGAGGGGATGAAGTGGGGAGTTGGTTAGAGAGGGGGTGAATTGGGGAGAATGGCAGAGAGGGGGTGAAGTTGGTAGCAGGGCAGAGAGGGGGTGAAGTGGGGAGTTGGGTAGGGAGGGGGTGAATTGGGGAGAATGGCAGAGAGGGGGTGAATTGGGGAGCATGGCAGAGAGGGGGTGAAGTTGGTAGCAGGGCAGAGAAGGAGGGTGAGGCAGCTCTGCCCTGCTGGCAGAGTAGTTCTGTAAAGAAGTCACAGTTAGATGATAAAGATATAATCCAGTGTTGGTTAGCATATTGCAGCATTCCTGTTTGCACCCATAAGACTGTGGTAAGTCTAACAGTGAATCGGTTAAGGAGGTAAACTAAAGGTTTCTGTTCTCAGTCACTATCCCTTGTGGTTTGGATATGCTGAATTTGTTTCTTTTGGTTGTGCTGATGGATGAGGACACACGTGGCCACAGATAGGATGTCTTTGTGTTTTCTAAACACACCAAAAGTTCCTCTTCCCTGACTTTCTTTTTTCTCACGGTCTCTGAAAAGGTGATATGTGTGGGACTGGTTCTGTACAGGTGCAGATCAGATACTGAGGAGGAAGGAAAGCCCTTTCTTTTTTTTATTCTTTCCTGTATTCTTTAGATGAAAAAGGGCCCTTTGAACAGGGTTTGGAGTGTTTCTTGGTCAGATGATTCAAGGCCTGTTGGCAGCTAGCGGGAAATAGTGTGAGAAAGTTAGTCAAGCGCAGAGTTAATAAAATAATAACTGTTTGGCTGGGAAGTATGATGGATCGGCTGAAACACAGAGTTCCATACATGGATTCTGCACTGTATTATTTTTTACTTACAATTTTTTTGCGAAAAAATACTTTTTCTCATGATTTTTTCCCTCAGTGCATTTCACCTCCATATTTGGCTGTGACTTTTATTTCTAAAATACTGATACAAAAATTCAAAAGAAAAATAAAAAAAAAAAATACAGTGTTGAATCAACCTTATTTAGGATTTTAGTTTACTATATAAATGTAATCAGTGTATCAAATAGTATAGTTAACTATATAAATGTATCAATATATCAAGACCTAACGATCTAGGCCCTTATTTAACAAGGGATAGTGCCAGGTAGCGAATGGTGAGCGAACGGTAATGACGCTCACCGCCACGAGAACGCCGGCTCCCCTCCGCAATCACACATTTATCAAGCCGATCCTGCTTAGCGACTGACAGAGCGCCAGATAGCGAATCATTCATCATTATTCCAGCCTCACCCCACAGCGCCAGCGAGCGACCTTGAACAGCGACAGGTATGACCTCTCGCTACCTGGCGCTCTCCAATGCATTTCAATGGAGCAATCTTTAAATATTCTTAATTAATTGCTATTAATTTTTTTTTTTTTAAATGTCATAAATTCTGTGGCCACTTCTGCAATGTTAGATTTTTTTTTTAAGGTAAAAAAAAAAAATACATTTGTGCAGAATTGATATTACAGGTCTGATATTAATGTATTCATATTACAAAATGTTTTGAAAAACGTTTTTTTTTTAACTAAAAATATGGTTGTTTGGGGGTTAAAAAACTACTTTTAACCCATCGCCGCCAGCGCTCTGGGGTTTAAACAAGCATTTCACAGCGCGAGAATTTTTGGAGCGTGATTTGTTAATGAATATGCTGGGAGCCGTTCGCTATGGCCGTTCGCTGTCATGCGCTCCCATACAGCGCCTGTCAAACAGCGACACCTAACCCTGTATTCAACATTACCGCACACCGACTGAGTCGCTGTCAACAGCCGAACAACGGGCAAGCACAGCGAATACTAGCGGGCGCTGTGAAAATAACGCTACTGTCGCTCATCTGTCGCTACCTGGCGCTATTAATGAATCGGCCTCCCCGTATCATCCCAGCCATATCTATTGAACAGTAATAAATATTGTTGCATCCCCCCCACACACCCATACACAAACACAATCCCTCTAGCAGCTAGTTATTCATTGTGTGTTTGTGTGTGTGTGTTTATATCACATAATACACAAGCGTGTGTCTGAGGCATTTATCTCTCAGTTTGGTATGGGCTGCTCCTGGCACAGCTCTCCCCTTATGTGTGTGACAAGATGGTTGCTAAATGACAGCAAAGTATCGAGGCTTTACGGAAGCAGGGAAGCAATTTACTTTCTTTTTTTAACTTTTTGTCCCCTGCTATTAACCACCCCCGCCGCAGGAACAGTTTTGCCAAGCTGCAACGAGGAGGCTGATTTATTAATAGCGACATGTAGCGACAGTTGAGCGACTGTAGCGGTATTTTCACAGCGCCCGCTAGTAGTCGCTGTGCTTGGCTGCTGTTCGATTGTTGACAGCGACTCAGTCGGTGTGGCGTAATGTTGAATACAAGGTTACGAGTCGTTATTTGACAGGTTCCGCGATGTATGGGTGCGCATGATAGCGACTGGTCAGAGCGACCGGCTTCCACCATATTCATCAAAAAATCACGCTCAAAAAATTCAAGCGCTGTGAAATGCATGTTTAAACCCCAGAGCACTGGAGGCGATGTGTTAAAAGTAGTTTTTTAACCCCCAAACCAACATATTTTTGGAAACCAAAAAAAAAAAGTATTTTAAAGAATTTAGTAATATGAATACATTAATATCAGACCTGTAATATCAATTCTGTACATTTTCTTTTTTTTCCCTTAAAAAAATTATCTAAAATTGCATAAGTTTTCACAGAATTTTTCACATTTAAAGAAAAAAAAAATTAATAACAATTAATTATTAATATTTAAAGATTGTTCCATTGAAATGCATTGGAGAGCGCCAGGTAGCGAGAGGTCATACCTGTCGCTGTTCAAGGTTGGACGCTGGCGCTGTGGGCTGAGGCATGGCATGGAATAATGATGAATGAGTATGGCGCTATCTCACTCGCTAATCAGGATTGGCTTGATAAATGTGTGATTGTGGTGGGGAGCCGGCGTTCTCGTGGCGGTGCCCGTCATTACCGGCCGCTCACCAGTCGCTACCTGTCGCTATCCCTTCATAAATAAGAGCCTAAGGTTCTTCCAGACCGCAGCCTTGCTGGTGCAAAAACCTTGTGTCCTCAACCACAGTCACCATTGGCTTACAGTCCCTCCAGCCTTCCAGCATCCAGCAGGGAAATAGCAAACATAGCCAAATTCAGAGCTATCTGAAATGCAATGCTGACAAGACAGACATTCAAAATGGCTGTCGGTCCACTTTCAATCCTCACAGACCCCTCCAATCCTCTGAGCTGGGTAAGGTTGAACCCTCTTTATATATGATTGTTTTACGCTCCTGCTCTCATGTGCTTTGAACTTGCATTTTTGATGCTTTCTTGGAATGTTTTACATTTATATTTTTAATAATGAAAAACAAATGTGTTTCAAGTAGCATTTGTTTCAATAAAAGGTGAAAACTGCACCTATAACACATTGTTTAAAGTGCATTTCCTGAACATGTAGAAGAAAAAAAACTAAAATGATGAAAAGTATAAAATAAATGTGAGTTTCTAGGTGTGCTCAAAAGCACAATTATTTAAAGGGTTTTAAGGCTAATCTTCTGCTTTCAAAATATTTGCTCTTTTATGTATTGGACTAGTTTTTATTTGTTGTGTGTACATATTTTGACATTTTCATTAATATTTTAGACTGATGTATGAAGCATATTTTTTTTACAAGGAGACACATAGAAAACAACATAAGACGTGCATGTAAAGCATGATTTTTATGGGTTGTCATTGATTTATGGTATGTGTTAATGTGTGTTTGAAAGCAGAAAGGGCTCAAAGGTTCCAAGCAGGTTTAGGCAAACTTCAAGGATAGCTGTTGCCCAAGGAGGACCTCCAGGGCCGGCCTTAGGATAAGTATCACCCTGTGTAAGATTTCAGGATGGTGCCCCCCAGACACACACACTGTATAGTCACACTCTGAAAAAGAGAAAGAGATGAGGGAATGGAAGAATGTGGAGAGACAAAGCAAACAATAGAAAAATAGAGGTTGAGGGAATAATAGAAAAGGGTGATTGCGGAGGCAATAGAAAAAGAGAGATGGCGAGAAAAAGAGAGAGGGGTGGAGGTAACAAGAAAAACATAGATGTAGAACACAAAAGAAAGAGAGAGAACAGTGGAGAGAATAAGGCCCTTATTCATCAAGCGATAGCGCCAGGTAGTGTCTGACGAGCGCCAGGTAGCGGCAGCTAACGGCGACTACCGACTCAAGTACGCCCGGCAGCGGTCACAATGACGCATTTATCAAGCAAAATGAGGCTAGCGCCGGCGAGAGCGTCGGCTAGCGCGGGATTCATCATGAAGCCGCCTGGACCGAACAGCGCCGCTGCAAATTCCCTCACAGTGCCAGGTATGAGCTGTCGCTCCCTGGCGATGTCCAATGCATTTCAATGGAGCAATCTATAATTATTCATAATTAATTGGTAATAATTTTTTTTTTTTTTTTTTTAATGTCAAAAAATCGGAGAACACTTCTGCAATGTTAGGATTTATTTTTAAGTCAAAAAAAAAAAAATGTGCAGAATTGATCTAACAGGTCTGAGATTAATGTATTCATATTACAAAATGATTCTAAAAACATGTATAATGTTACATTCAAAAAATATGGTTGTTTAGGGGTTAAACACTAGTTAATACACATCGCCGCCAGCGCTCTGGGGTTTAAACAAGGAATGGACAGCGCCAGCACATTCGGAGCTTTATTTGTTGATGAATATGAAGCTAGCCGTTCGCTCTGGCCATTCGTTGTCAGGCGCTCACATACAACGCTGAACCTGTGAAACAGCGACCCCCCAGCCCGTATTCAACATTACCGCACACCGACTGAGTCGCTGTCATCAAGCTAATGCCGGCCAAGCACAGCGAATACTGGCTGGCGCTGAAAAAATCACGTTACAGTCGCTCATCTGTCGCTACCTGCCGCTATTAATGAATCGGCCTCTAAGACACAAATAGAGATGAAGAGATAAAGGAAAATGGAGAAACAAGGGAAAGGGAAGCTAAGAGGGAACAAAAGAAAAATAGAGAAAAAGAGAAAACAAAAAAAAACAGAGATGGAGTGAACAAGGAAAAAAGAGAGATGAGGAAACAAGAAAAACAGAGATGGAAAGAACAAGATAAAGAGAGAGAACAAAAGAAAAAGTAACAGAGAACATAAAAGATGCATAAAACATGCAGAGAACAAGAGTGATATAGGTAAAAAGGACAAAAGAGAGATAACATGAGAGAGTGCTAGAGAGAAGAGAAAATGAAAGAGAGAGGAAGAGAGATTTTGAGAAAAAGAGAGGGACGTGGAAAGGAGGAGAGAAAAATTGAGAGAGCAAAGAAAAGGCAACAGGTGAATATGCTGGTTATATAGAGAAAGGGAGAATAACGGGGGCAATGTATAAAAAAGAGACCCTACTGAGCCAGCTGAGAGCTCTCTTTCTGAAAGAGAGTCTGAATTGTCTTCCTTGGGGATGGCTCCCTGTGTCGTCACACACCCCAAAGGTTGCCCCTGTCCAGTCTATTCTAATTGTAGCAGTCCTTAGGGCCCCTGCACCTCCAACTCTCCTAATCAGGTTGCTCACCCATTAAAACTTCCTTAGCTAATGCAAAAAAAGGGACATTTATACTCAAAAGGTTCCTGCTCCCATGCAGCTCTTGAGAACGCTATTGGTTCCTGGTAGCAGGCTTGAACTAGACAATAAGGGAACAGCGCCCTCCTAGGCCCCCATTGACAAAAAAGCTTCCTGCCCTAGACAACCTGGTTTGAATGGTGCTAACAGACCCAGAGCACTTGGGGACAAAGCGGACAGACATTTTTTAGTTTTGGCCCTTTAAAGTCTGTACCAAAAGGGGGTCCAGCCAATACGACCTAGACCTCCACTTCCACAGCATGATTTGGAATTCTGATTTGGGATGCTCTATTGCACATCCCCATAGAACAGGCAGCTGATACTCAGTTCTTTCTCGTGGCCACCAGCAGCCTGGCAGCTTTTTCACATCCCTCTGTCTACTTCTTTTTCCATTTCTTTCCATTTTACTCTATTTCACATCCTCCTGTCTCTTTTCCCTTCTCCTTCATTGATACCCTTCCGCCTTTCCTCTCTTTTTCATATTTTGTCTCTGTCTTGATGTTCTTCACCTTTAATCCCTCTTTTCAACATCCCGCCCTTCTTCCTGCCACATTATCTCTGTCTTTGTGTCCACATTCCCACCATCTCTCTGATTATACTTGCCATTCCCTCCATCTCTTTCTCCAAAGTTTCCTCTGCCCCTATTCATATTTCCTATCTTCTTCACATTCTTTCATGTCTTTTCCACTTTCCCTCCACCCCCCCCCCTTCTCCTACTTTAATGACGACCAAAACCTGACTTGGAGGCCCTAGAGTTTAGGGCTGGCTGGTTCCTGCTGTGAAACCCCAAGTTGTCCCTGGAAACCTACCTCACTCCAATGCTGAATGTATGGCTCAGCATTCCTTCTCTGTGCACTTGCTGCGCGTGGTAGACTTGAATGTCTGTGGACGTGAGCGTGTGGAGGATTATGTGGGGTATGCTGCACCATCTCAGATCCCCCTTCCCTGATGACTGCAGCCATTCAATGCACACAGTGGGAACACCATGTGCATGTGCTGTGGAGGTTTCATACAGTGGAGAATCCCAACTTGGGGCCAAACAGAAGAGTGGGTCCCAAGGTTTTGATCCTTATTAAATGCATTTTTAAGGGGGAGACATCTTGAACAGGGTGGCACTTGATGCAAAGCCAGCCTTGAACTAGGGTATTTTGCTAGTGGCACCAGGCATTGTGGGCTTAATAAGATGTAGGTTTGCTTTAAAGTGGACCAACACCCAGGGGGGATCGGCCCGGGAATCTATAAGATTCCCGGGCCAATCAGATCCCTCCCCGCGGGGCATCCGAAATCGAGATGTCCCGCGTGGTGAAACCCCCCAGGAAGCCCACAATCCTACCTTCTCCACGTTCCAGCGGCGCATGCGCGTCTGCCGCCGCCGCCTCCCGCGCATCCCTCTAGCAGGGCGCGCTCCCGTGCCGGCCGTTTGTGAATGCTCCCTGTAAGAGGGACGCGCGGGAGGCGGCGGTGGACGCGCTCTGCTTGTCCGGCGCTGCCTCTCGCTTGTCCGTTGGCGGGGATTGGCTGCAGCGGTCACGTGGGAGCGGGGTGAAGTGAGTTTTCGGGGCTTTCTGGGGGTTTCACACAGAGGGGCACCCCCGATCGGGGTGCCCCACCGAAGTGGACCAAAACCCAGGATAGTCAAAATCCTGGGTGTTGGTCCACTTTAATAGCACTGAGTTTTAGGCTATATTATGCTTGCTGTAATAATATCGCATAGACAACGCGATTATCTTCATCATAGTAAAGGCATGATGATGCGCAGGAAAGTATGAACCTGGGAGAAATGGGCACTGCCCCTAGTGGTGTAACTAAAAGCGGCAGGGCCCTGGGGTGAAAATTAAATATCAAGTGCCTACATAGCCCTAACAGAAGCCCACTCCTCCCCAGGATGGACACTTACCATGTAAAGGTGCAGGAGGTGGGCGTGGCGTCGCTGGACACTGGACAGGTAAACATTACGCTGGCGTACATTCATAAGAGGTGGTGCAGGTAGCTTGCGCCAGGCCCTCTTATACCACGTGCCCGCGGGCAGGTGCCTGCACTGACTTTATAGTCTGTATGCCCCCTGCTCATATATTACACTTTATTTTGCCTAACTATATTCAATGCAACCAGAAAACCAAAAACTGATACAGCAGAGAAACATTGTGCCTCAAAAATGAGTCAAATGAGCGCAAACCTGATAAATAAGGTGTGGTGGCACCTCCATACAGAGCCCATTTGCCTGTAACAGTGGCAAGGCCTGGCATTGTGAAAAAGCCATACACACATACATACTGTAGCTATGTGGCCAGCTAGTGACATAGCCTGGCATTGTGAATAAGCCATACACACATACATACTGTAGCTATGTGGCCAGCTAGTGACATAGCCTGGCATTGTGAATAAGCCATACACACATACATACTGTAGCTATGTGGCCAGCTAGTGACATAGCCTGGCATTGTGAATAAGCCATACACACATACATACTGTAGCTATGTGGCCAGCTAGTGACATAGCCTGGCACTGTGAATAAGCCATACACACATACATACTGTAGCTATGTGGCCAGCTAGTGACATAGCCTGGCATTGTGAATAAGCCATACACACATACATACTGTAGCTATGTGGCCAGCTAGTGACATAGCCTGGCACTGTGAATAAGCCATACACACATACATACTGTAGCTATGTGGCCAGCTAGTGACATAGCCTGGCATTGTGAATAAGCCATACACACATACATACTGTAGCTATGTGGCCAGCTAGTGACATAGCCTGGCACTGTGAATAAGCCATACACACATACATACTGTAGCTATGTGGCCAGCTAGTGACATAGCCTGGCACTGTGAATAAGCCATACACACATACATACTGTAGCTATGTGGCCAGCTAGTGACATAGCCTGGCACTGTGAATAAGCCATACACACATACATACTGTAGCTATGTGGCCAGCTAGTGACATAGCCTGGCACTGTGAATAAGCCATACACACATACATACTGTAGCTATGTGGCCAGCTAGTGACATAGCCTGGCATTGTGAATAAGCCATACACACATACATACTGTAGCTATGTGGCCAGCTAGTGACATAGCCTGGCATTGTGAATAAGCCATACACACATACATACTGTATCTATGTTGCCAGCTAGTGACATAGCCTGGCACTGTGAATAAGCCATACACACATACATACTGTAGCTATGTGGCCAGCTAGTGACATAGCCTGGCATTGTGAATAAGCCATACACACATACATACTGTAGCTATGTGGCCAGCTAGTGACATAGCCTGGCACTGTGAATAAGCCATACACACATACATACTGTAGCTATGTGGCCAGCTAGTGACATAGCCTGGCACTGTGAATAAGCCATACACACATACATACTGTAGCTATGTTGCCAGCTAGTGACATAGCCTGGCACTGTGAATAAGCCATGCACACATACATACTGTAGCTATGTGGCCAGCTAGTGACATAGCCTGGCATTGTGAATAAGCCATACACACATACATACTGTAGCTATGTGGCCAGCTAGTGACATAGCCTGGCATTGTGAATAAGCCATACACACATACATACTGTAGCTATGTGGCCAGCTAGTGACATAGCCTGGCACTGTGAATAAGCCATACACACATACATACTGTAGCTATGTGGCCAGCTAGTGACATAGCCTGGCATTGTGAATAAGCCATACACACATACATACTGTAGCAATGTGGCCAGCTAGTGACATAGCCTGGCATTGTGAATAAGCCATACACACATACATACTGTAGCAATGTGGCCAGCTAGTGGCATAGCCTGGCATTGTGAATAAGCCATACACACATACATACTGTAGCTATGTGGCCAGCTAGTGACATAGCCTGGCATTGTGAATAAGCCATACACACATACATACTGTAGCTATGTGGCCAGCTAGTGACATAGCCTGGCACTGTGAATAAGCCATACACACATACATACTGTAGCTATGTGGCCAGCTAGTGACATAGCCTGGCATTGTGAATAAGCCATACACACATACATACTGTAGCTATGTGGCCAGCTAGTGGCATAGCCTGGCATTGTGAATAAGCCATACACACATACATACTGTAGCAATGTGGCCAGCTAGTGACATAGCCTGGCATTGTGAATAAGCCATACACACATACATACTGTAGCAATGTGGCCAGCTAGTGGCATAGCCTGGCATTGTGAATAAGCCATACACACATACATACTGTAGCTATGTGGCCAGCTAGTGACATAGCCTGGCATTGTGAATAAGCCATACACACATACATACTGTACCTATGTAGCCAGCTAGTGACATACATACTGTAGCAATGTGGCCAGCTAGTGGCATAGCCTGGCATTGTGAATAAGCCATACACACATACATACTGTAGCTATGTGGCCAGCTAGTGACATAGCCTGGCATTGTGAATAAGCCATACACACATACATACTGTACCTATGTAGCCAGCTAGTGACATAGCCTGGCATTGTGAATAAGCCATACACACATACATACTGTAGCTATGTTGCCAGCTAGTGACATAGCCTGGCACTGTGAATAAGCCATACACACATACATACTGTAGCTATGTTGCCAGCTAGTGACATAGCCTGGCACTGTGAATAAGCCATACATACTGTAGCTATGTGGCCAGCTAGTGACATAGCCTGGCATTGTGAATAAGCCATACCCACATACATACTGTAGCTATGTGGCCAGCTAGTGACATAGCCTGGCATTGTGAATAAGCCATACACACATACCTACTGTAGCTATGTGGCCAGCTAGTGACATAGCCTGGCATTGTGAATAAGTCATACACACATACCTACTGTAGCTATGTGGCCAGCTAGTGACATAGCCTGGCATTGTGAATAAGCCATACAAACATACATACTGTAGCTATGTGGCCAGCTAGTGACATAGCCTGGCATTGTGAATAAGCCATACACACATACCTACTGTAGCTATGTGGCCAGCTAGTGACATAGCCTGGCATTGTGAATAAGCCATACACACATACATACTGTAGCTATGTGGCCAGCTAGTGACATAGCCTGGCATTGTGAATAAGCCATACACACATACATACTGTAGCTATGTGGCCAGCTAGTGACATAGCCTGGCACTGTGAATAAGCCATACACACATACATACTGTACCTATGTAGCCAGCTAGTGACATAGCCTGGCATTGTGAATAAGCCATACACACATACATACTGTAGCTATGTGGCCAGCTAGTGACATAGCCTGGCATTGTGAATAAGCCATACACACATACATACTGTAGCTATGTTGCCAGCTAGTGACAT
The DNA here is from genome assembly GCA_027917425.1 of Gastrophryne carolinensis. Taxonomy (NCBI): domain Eukaryota; kingdom Metazoa; phylum Chordata; class Amphibia; order Anura; family Microhylidae; genus Gastrophryne; species Gastrophryne carolinensis. Next base: position 179,337,859 of record CM051237.1, on the reverse strand, counting down.
AGCCTGGCACTGTGAATAAGCCATACATACTGTAGCTATGTGGCCAGCTAGTGACATAGCCTGGCATTGTGAATAAGCCATACCCACATACATACTGTAGCTATGTGGCCAGCTAGTGACATAGCCTGGCATTGTGAATAAGCCATACACACATACATACTGTAGCTATGTGGCCAGCTAGTGACATAGCCTGGCATTGTGAATAAGCCATACACACATACCTACTGTAGCTATGTGGCCAGCTAGTGACATAGCCTGGCATTGTGAATAAGCCATACACACATACCTACTGTAGCTATGTGGCCAGCTAGTGACATAGCCTGGCATTGTGAATAAGCCATACACACATACCTACTGTAGCTATGTGGCCAGCTAGTGACATAGCCTGGCATTGTGAATAAGCCATACACACATACATACTGTAGCTATGTGGCCAGCTAGTGACATAGCCTGGCATTGTGAATAAGCCATACACACATACATACTGTAGCTATGTGGCCAGCTAGTGACATAGCCTGGCACTGTGAATAAGCCATACACACATACATACTGTAGCTATGTGGCCAGCTATTGACATAGCCTGGCATTGTGAATAAGCCATACACACATACATACTGTAGCTATGTGGCCAGCTAGTGACATAGCCTGGCATTGTGAATAAGCCATACACACATACATACTGTAGCTATGTAGCCAGCTAGTGACATAGCCTGGCATTGTGAATAAGCCATACACACATACATACTGTAGCTTAGGGCTGGCCCGCCCGCCCTTTCCCTTTCCCTAGTCATGCAGCTGTTTGGCAGCCACGTGTTGGAGGGGCAGTGGGAGAGCAGGAAGCTGTGGCCTGCGGGTAGGGGGTTCCCTGGCGTGAGGTAGAAGCCCGACGCAGGGCCGGCAGCCGGGATGTCTCTCCCCCAGCCGGTGCTTGCTGCTGGGCGTGCTGTGCTGAGGAATGCCTGGGCCGGGGCTGCTCTTTTCTGTCTCAGGCTTGCTGTGATGGCTTGAGGGCTGCTCGCCTGATATAGCTAAAGTCACATGGCTGTGCTGTGCCATTTATTCTGGACCTGCAAGTCTCCTATTCATAGCTATAGCTTGTGGGGCTTATAAAGATCCAGAGGTGCCGCCTGATAACCTGCCCTAATAATCCTGCTGTCTTACTAGAAGAATGCCTGGCATGTGGCCAGAGGGCTTGTCACATCAGCCGATTCCACAGCAACCTGATTAGGGATGCCCCTTAGGGAAGGGCTTCTGCCATACCTAAAGTAGTTTAGCTGTAATACTTGTGCTTTGTCTGTGTTATGCATATGCTTCTGGGAGCTGAGATGCATTCATATTTTAGGTCCAATCTTTGCATGCTGTGTTTGCCAAAATGTAATGAAGTGCAGCACATAGATGGGTAAGTGTCACTTTCATTGCACTGGAGTTTTTCTACTGCACTTCATTGCAAGGAGACAGTTGTGAAATGGACATTCTCAGTTACTAGCCAGTAAGGCATGTCACACAGCCTGCACTGTGTGGAGAAACAGAATCACACAGGCACAGTGCAGCCATGCCATGCACTGTGTGGAAACAGAAACAATCTCTCTCTGGCTAATTCAACTAATCATAACAAAGCTCCCAGCTCAATTGTAGTGTGCCTGTGTACTAGCAAAGGTTATTCCCCATCCCTCTAGCCATGCCCATGTGTAATCTGGACTCTCAGGTGTGATCCAAGCTTGCCGCTCCCATGTAATTCTAGGAGCGCAGCTATGCCACAACATCTGCATGGGGTTAAACCCTCTCAAACAGTGCATGCCACTGTTCATCAAAGAGGGGGGGGGTGCTTTAGGGGAGCAAATTACTAAACTTTATTTTCTTGACTGAAGATCCCAATTAAGGCATCTCAAATCCTTTGATAGCCATTGCAGTGGGTCACTATGCCCCCCCCCCCCTCTTAATAGGTGCTCATGCAGGATGCTTGGTGTGGTCTTATGGAGGAGAGCCACCACACAGCAATGACACAATGTGCCAGTGAGCAAGGACCCTGTCGGCTCAGAAAAGTCAATAGCTGAGAACTCTAATGGTATGTTTACACAGTATGATTAGTGAATGAAAAATTGCTAAAGTGATCACACATTTTATTCATGAATGATCAAACAGCTTGCATTCACATGTGGAAGATTTTTCGACAGAAGTTTGTTAAAGCGATCATAATTAAGATTGCATTTAGGGTATTTGTATAGTCCTATTTATAGCTGAGTTCTGTTTCCACATTCCTACATTAAAGTGATGAATGAGAAATTTTATGTTAACCTGAAACGATTTGAAGCTCGAGCAATGGGTGAATTTTCGTTGATCACTTGATTGCTGTGGGCATTTCCACTGATCAATTGTTGCTTGATCTCCCTGGGTGCCAAGGACATTGGGGGCTCCTATATCCAAGCCATCTGCAGATGAGTTAGAGCCACTTTTATTAGTGCAGGTCAAAAGACAGGCCCACAATTCCTACCCTATTGGGCTCATGCATGTGGAGGGGGCACTGCCAGCTGCTAAGGAAGAGGCACAGCATGGCACATACCTGTGAGGATGGTTAAACCGGACCTTCAGCATGATGTAATGAAAAGCCCAAACTCTTAAAAAACGGTTCCCCAGCATCTAAAATTAATATATTTTACGTTTTTAGTCACTAACTTATTATTCTTTCCCCCACTGGGCTGCAACTCTGTTCAGGAATTTAGGATACGGGCGCCGCCATCTTGACTCAGAAGCATCACACTTACTGAGGAGAGGAGAGTGGGATAAGGTACAGGGGGGCGGGTTATAGCTGTGCTTAGCTCAGACAGAGCAGAGCTGGGGTCAGGTAAAGGTCAGCAGTCCCAGAATGCAGAGCAGCACAGTCAGGAGGCCCTTCCTGTTTGCAGGCTGCCTGATAAGATGGCAGCTTCCATAAGCCGCCATCTTGGATGTTTAAAGGCTCATAAAATGCAGTAGATGCAGGTAGGATGATTTTTAATGTCGACAATCTGTATGTACAGGGTGTGGGAAACATATAAGATAGACTCTTATTCAGAGTGAAGGTCCGCTTTAAGGAGCTGGCAGAATTGTTTCCTTCCTGCACTGAGCGCTATTTTGCCTAGAAACTGCCTTGCTGTTTGATCACCGATGAAATTGTGCAATGTGTGTGGACTCCTGATCTTTTATCGTGTGTGCCTACCAATGATCCTGAAGGCTGAGTGATCTTCTGGCACAAGTTTAGGCCTAGGACAGGCTGTCAATCAAGAGTCCTCCTAGCACATCATTTAGCTGTTTATCTGTTGTATTTGCATTCACACCTGGGCTGCTGGCAGAGCAGTTCATTAACACCTCTCAGGAGCCATGGTGTTTTCCTTGTCACTTCTCTGCTGCAGGAGGGTGATCAGATGGCACTGTTACCTCTGGCCCTCCTAATCGGCTGATGTGCTAAGCTGCCCTGTCTCTGGGGGGCATGCTGTGCACATGGGCAGCCAGTGTCATGGGGCAGTATGCTCATTACTGTGCCTAGATCACACACCCTGGCAGGGGAGGGCTTTGTTCTCCAGTGATCAGCAGCTAATGCCATCAGCTCCCTGGTGTCTCTTCCTGGAGAAGCTTGTAGAGCAAAGAGATCACTGCTGTGGCTATGTTGCATTGCCTTCTCCCAGCGCCTCAGAAAACATTTATCGTTTGATGAAGCAGATGTTGATTTGTCTTAAGGCGGAGGGCTTGAGACAACCCACTTGGTATGAGAGGTGGACATGGTGAGTGGTTTCAGTCTGAAGCACTCCTATTGACTACAAGGCGTGCCGTACAAGAAAGCTCCTGGTGTACAGAGGCGCCCATTGAAGTCAATAGTAGCATTCTGGACTCAGACCTCTCATGGCAGTGCTGTGGGTGAGCGATGTGCGGCACAGGAGCGGGTGTCAAGTAAGCGGGTAGTCTCATGTTCTCTGACATGTCTGGGCTTTTGGTGGACTTTTCCTTTAACTAAGCAGCAGTGGGGGATGGGCATGCAAACGCTGGATGCCTCACACCACATACAGCCCGCAGAAGGTGGAACCATCACCTTTCCTAGGATCACTCCATTGGCATCCAGTGGGCAGTGCCCACCCCAGAAAACCGTATTGGCTGCTGGTGGTAAGGCGGGGCTGTCAAGCAGTGCAATATCTGGGAAGTAGGTAATAGTTGCTGGGGGGCCCCAGCACTATAGATGCCAGTTATTGCTATCGATTAAAGAGGAACAACCACTGTCCTAGCATCTGTGAGGCTGTAGAGCTGGTGATCTCCATTTTTATAGGGCATGCCCTGCTGTGAGAAACCCCCAGTATACTCACCTGGATAGTGATCCTGGGATGCATTTCTGAATGGCTGGTGTGGGCACATGGGGTAGTGGCCAGCAGCTTGAGCTCCATTGATTTTCGCCTCTTTACGCTTTGAGGTCAGTGCAGTATAGCAAGCGAGTTTTTAGGGTCATTTCACATAGCTTGAGAAAAGCATAACCTGTTATAGCAAAAATGACAGATCTTCTTCTTTTAAAGTGGACCAAAAGTGGATGCCCTCCTGTGTAAAACCCCTGAGGTCTCCCGAAAACTCACCTTCCTTCCCAGTCCAACGGCGCTTGCACGAACAGTGGTTGCACCCCCGTTATCCCTTTAGCAGGGTGTATGCCCGCGCCAGGCATTTGTGAATGGCCAGCACAGACACGCTGGCAATGCCACTAAAGGGTAGCGGGAGATGCAGCCGCCAGCGCGCTCAGATACGCTCGTCTTAGATGAGCTCTTGGACGAAGGGACGGGAGCAGATCTGGACAAGAGGCTGCGCATGCACCATAGGACTGGGGAAGGTTAGTGAGACTGGGCGATCCTGGGGGGTTTCACACAGCGGGGCATCCCTGATCGTGGTGCCCTGGGGACAAGGACCAAATCCCAGGATAGTAAAAATCCTGGGTTTTGATCCACCTTAACAGGCACAGCACTTATTTTTTGCCCCACCAAAAGTCTGCCCCCATAACTCTTCACTGTCATTGTGGGATGGGCTTTTGCAGGGTAACATCGGTAAATGTGGGTGAGTGTACAAAACCTGTATTTGTTTTATCCCTCAGCGATGTGTTTCCAGTGACTCTGAGCAGTTCTGATTACCCCCCTTTTTTTCTTGGCAGACCGTTTATCATCACATTGAATGGGGCTTCCGCGATAATAACTAGTAGCCCCGGGCACGTCTCATCCCCGCGCATCTTGGCGGTAACGCTGCGCTGAACTCAAACCACACACGGGCTTTAAATGGCTCTCGCGCGCCACCTATTGGCAGAAGCGTGCGAGCGGGGAGTCTCCAATGAGCCGGATCCATCACGCAGGGGGCGTGGTTTTCCCAGGCTTCAGGGCAGCAGCTGCTATTTGCCTTCTCTCGGCATAATCTAAACCATGTCCCCCCCTCCTCTCTCCCCCTCGTGAGTCCGCCCGCCCGCCCTACCCCACACACACACACATGCAGCCGCCTAGCCTGAGCCGCAATAAAACATCCTGGCACGTGCTCCGGGGCCCGGCCTGCCCCCTCGCCTGCAGCCAAGCTTACAGAGAGCGCACGGGGGCCGCGTTCCTGCCTCTGCTGCTGGCGGGAAGGCGCGCGCCTGAGGTGCACCCGCCGCCACTCTGAGGTGCACCCGCCGCCACTCTGCCTGCTGCCCTCCATGCGCTTCCAATGCAAGCGTCAGAACGAGTTTCTCCCTAACTATGTAAATGAATAATACTCTTCCAAATAGAAGATTTACCACTAATATAACACTAGATTTATTTTATAGCGGGAATAGCACGTCTATGCTGGAGATAAGGAGACACATACAAGTTCTCCCTGTCGGACAGTCCTCGCCACACTGTATATATAGATTCTCCTTCATTCAGGTCATGGGATATACGGAAAAAATCGAGGCAACTGGACTTTTATTTTTTTCACTAGTCACCCGTCTGGCTCTCTGTTAGCTAGCGACATGACTTGTACAGAATATAACAGCAAGTTCAGGATGAATAAAGAAAGCCGGTTACATGACTAGTGATATGTCTTCAAGAGAATGAAACCACCGGCTCCAGTTGCCGTTATTTATTCCTACACATATAACACACTAAGGTATTTATACATATGGGGCTTATCCAAATAACTTGAGAGCCTCTGGAGAGCTATTACCCAGCATGGGGAAAATGGGAAGACAATATAACAAACCCAATGCCCTGCACCTGCAATGGGACAGTTTGATTTCAAATGAGGTAGATATTTTATTTGACTTGTCTGGAAATAACAACCGCATATTTCTAAACAAAATGCACCATCCGACAGGTGAAGAAATAAATAAATATATATATATATATATATATATATATATATATATATATATGTCAAATAAAACTAGACAAGTTTAAAAACAACAACACAGAAGGAGCGTCACCCTTTAAAGATAATCTATTTCAATGGTGCTGCCGCACTGCTGATTATATGTATATATATATATATATATATATATATATATATATATATATATATATATATATATTCATAGAAAAGGTCTGCTAGCTATTTATCCCTCAAAATGTGCGACAAATGCAAAAGTTGACTCGATATAAATACAAAGCAGTATTTAAAGCCTAACAGTTATGGGCCTGATTTATTAAGCTGCCTGGCAGCTAATGCTTGATAAATCAAGTCCTATATAATACGAGTGTGCCCCAGCAACGATATACATAAATAATAAATATAAATAATAATATAAATAGATAAATGACTGTGTGCAACCAAAGTGTGCATGCAAATGCTAATGGGAATACACGCAGTGGGGCATCCCAAATCAAGATGCCCTGCAGGAATAAAACAACCCGCTTTGCTATGCCAGGTTATAACTACGTTAGTATGCTAGCATAACATCTTATAAAGTCCAGCCAGTCCAGTTGCTTTGACCAGTTACTACAGATATAAACATAAATGGTACATCATTTCCACAGCAGCTGAAAGGAGATGGTGAGGGAAGCCTACTGGGGAAAAGGCAAGGCCACGGCTGGTTCCAGGTTTATGCGGGTCCTTAGGTGAAAGAGTCTCAAGGGTCCCCTTGCGCTGTGGTATGTTACTCCATTCATGGTGATAACGTTGCATGTATGGTGAATAATGCTAAAGAACAGAAAGTAAAAAATAACTGAAAAAAGGGAGAAAAATAAATGACGAGAGTAAAGAGAAATAAAGAAGGAAAGTATACAAGTAATGACAAAAAAAGCAGGAAAGAGAGAAGGGATTGGGCGAAAAAAAAGAAAGAATAGATGGACTGAAAGAAAAAAAAGAAAGAGAAGGAATGACAGAAGAAAAAAAATAGAAGGAAAGAAAGAAAAGCAATGGCAGAAGGAACATATGAAAGAATGAAACAAAGGATAGATGGTAATAAGGAAACCAAAAGAACTGAGAAGAAGATAATAGAAGTAAAGAAAAAAGAATAGGACTGACAGAAATAATATAAGGTAGGGTAAAAAAAGAAAGAATAGATGAAATAAAGAAACAAAGAAAGACTGACAGAAAGAAAGAACGGCTCCCCCTTAGTGCTGATTACTGCGTCCTGCATAGGGGCTGCCCAGGGTAAAGCAGAGGTTTATCACACCAGTTCCCTATACATGAAGCTGTCCAGTGCTGCATATTTATATTTTTATAATATATATTTTCATACTATAAACAGAAAACTGTGTAATACTATTAAATGCGTCTAAGCAATATTAAGAGATTGTATAACTTATTTTTGCCATGGGTTCTGAGAATTGCTACAATTTTAACAACTGGTTGTGCAGAATTAAGGGGGACCTGCTGAACCCCACCCCTGGGGTAACTGAATGAGATGGGCCCACCCAAGATACAGGGGCCCAGATACGCCTGTCCTGGCCAAGGCGGCACTGTATTTGCTATTTAAGAAATAAATTAAACTAAATTACTAAAGTAATGATGTTGATACACAAAACACACACACACATGTAACAATGTGTAGATGCGGTATTAAATAAAGGTAACTGCACTCCCTATGTTTTTACTGACAACTTTGGCTAGTCATCTACCGACATTCTTAATCCAGTGATAAGAAGAATCCAGCTCCAAGTCCAGTTGCCTTGATTTGTGACCTGGACCCAGACATGTACTAACATCTAGACAGCAGAATTGTATGCGCGTTAGCGGCGCGGTTCCAGCACGAAGAAGCGGGCGGCAATGCCGCTAAAGGGTTAACAGGCACAAAGATACTGGCAGAGCGGGTGCTGTTATCAGCGGCCCGCCCTCACCTCCCTCCAGGGCTTATCATTGGCCTTCTGCATGCACGCCTCGCAGCCAATGGCGTGGTGCAGCCCACGCGTGTGCCCCGCTGCCATTGGCTGAAAGTTAGTGTGGGAAAGAAAGTCCGCGCCGCTTCACACAAGCCATTCGCGTGCAGCAGGCGCTATATAAAGCCGGAGCCAAGCAAAGAGCAGACACATTGCGAGTCAGGGCAGGCGGCCGGTCACTGCGCGGAGCCTTATCGCTGCCGGACAGCCTGTCTGTGGATTGCTACTATCCTCCTCCTGTTTGGTGCATACGGACTATTATAGTGAAAGCTTTGGGAATAGTTCCTGTCTGGGTGACGGCGGAAGATGCCAGCTGACATGATGGAGAAAAGCTCTTCTTCTCCGGTGGCTGCTACCCCGGCCAGCATGAGCGGCACCCCGGATAAACCCAAAACCGCCTCCGAGCACAGAAAGGTAAATAGCGCTGCTGCATACCGTGTCCTTTCCTATGGAATATACAGCTGGGTGTAGGTACTCACCCCGTGTCTGTCTTCTCCCTTGCAGTCTTCCAAGCCCATCATGGAGAAGCGCAGAAGGGCGAGGATCAACGAGAGCCTGGGCCAGCTCAAGACCCTCATCCTGGACGCCCTAAAGAAAGATGTAAGTGGCCGATCCCCCCTACTCCCCTCCAGCTTCAGGCAGCGCCATACAAGCTGACATTTGTACAATATCATTGCATTCTGCCTGTATTATTCTGGGATGGGTTAAACTAATCTACTGTGTCCAATTCTTTATTGGATTTATTGATATGAGTAAGGATTGTATGGTACATGATTTTTATTTTACATTCAAAATTTTTCTTTTAAAATCAATCCTTAAAAATGTAAAACCAATTAGGATTTGTATTAGATATTTTTTTATTAGCAATCCCTTTAGCAAAAATGATATAATTGCTGTAAGTAATCAAATCAAATTGGGGGGAGATGTTCATGTGAATGGGCTGCCTTGGTCTTAGTGCTGTTGGATAGTTGTCAGATGTTTGACTGTCTCAGTAGGTACAAATGATGTATCAATGGTTGTGGTTGATGATTGGGTCAGATTTGCACACACTTTACAATCTGATTTTACAAGTGACCACATGAGGTTGGTGATCATCCCACATACAGTAGATGTGGTGCTACAATTCAGGATCAGATGGTGAAATGTGTGACTCTGTATAACCAACCTGCAAGCAATCTGTGTGTCAATGGGCCGTGATGGTCGGGCGATGTTAATGATGGTTTTCTTGTTCTCCCCCCGCAGAGCTCCCGGCACTCCAAGCTGGAAAAGGCAGACATCCTGGAGATGACAGTAAAGCACCTCCGGAACCTGCAGAGAGTTCAGATGACTGGTGAGTTCCCCCCTCCCTTCTCCACCCTCCCCTGATCCCCTCCAGACTTCCGCCTTGCGGTCTGGCTGCCATTCACAGGCATTCCCCGGGGCTGGCGCTGCTGTCGTTCCCACGCTCAACCAGTATTTATAGTTCAGGCAGGAGCTCGGCTTACCGCCTGCCAGGAGGGAGGGGGTGCTGAGCGTCTGCTGAGCTCCCCGACTGTCATGCTGCCTGCCGAGCAGTGCTCCTGACTTGCTACCAGCCTGTTAACCCCTTAGTGCCTTGCCCATTTTTTGATCCTTCCTCCTTTTTTATTACTGGCATGTGAAAGCTATTCTTCTGGTCATACACATTAGGATTATGTATACATTTACATTTTGTGGCTGGAAATCCTCATCATTTAGTTTTCTTAGTTCCCTAGTTTTAGATTTCTTTTTGGACTTATTGCTCCATAGTTTGATCAGTAATATAACTCTTTTTTTTCTCTTTCCCTTGCAGCTGCTCTCAACACTGACCCCACCGTCTTGGGCAAATACCGGGCTGGATTTAGCGAGTGCATGAATGAAGTGACCCGATTCCTCTCCACTTGTGAAGGTGTGAACACTGAGGTGCGGACCCGACTCCTGGGTCACCTGGCTAACTGCATGAACCAGATCAACACCATGAACTACCCAAGCCAACCGCAGATGCCAGCTGCTGTTGCCAACCCCCCTCCACCTCATCCCGCCTTCAACCAGCCAATGGTCCAGCTGCCTGCCAACACCCCGCAGGCCAGCCCAGCCCCTATGTCTGCCTGCAAACTGGGTGGTCCAGCAGTGGAAGCTGCCAAAGTGTATGGGGGTTTCCAGCTGGTGCCAGCCTCTGATGGACAGTTTGCTTTTCTAATCACCAACCCAGCATTCCCACACAGCGGCTCAGTCATCCCGGTGTACACCAACCCTGGCGGCACTGTGCCTGGCTCTATGCCTCCCACTGCCGCTTCACCCTCTGCCATGGCTGCCGTTACTGCAGACTCTGTATGGAGACCCTGGTGAGGGGCCCTGAGGACTCATAAATGCTGCTGGACTTTCATTTAGAAAGAGGACTTATAACTAGTTACAGATAGAAGTTGCCTCATGTTGTAGCCGCAATGCACTACGATGTCTGTACATAGGAGGTGTTCATATTGAATGTGCCCTGTATTATAACATTGCTACTTAATATTTCGTGTCTCTACGAAATCATTTACTTATGATGCCAAAGACACGCACATGTGCTCTTATAGTTTTTTTTTCCTATTTTGGAAGGTTTACTTGTAATTAATAAAAGTGCATATTGTATTATTTTTCAAGATATCTGGTTGGTCTGGCTTTCACTGGTTTATTTTCTGTTGTTCTTGGTCTTGCTGCTCAGATTGATTAATTCTAATACCCACCTCAATTCTGACCACACATCATTGATTGTACTATTTTACCAAAATATAGACCTAAACGGATTGCAATTCAAGTATTGTTGAGTTGGGCTCCTATATTAGTAATACAAGATTGTAAATGATGTAGATGGGACTATGGTGCGGCCCTTCAAATGAGATCCCGCTAAATATCCTAGAGGGCAGTCCAGAGAATGTTTCCATCTATCCTCAACAGCAAATGTGGAGAACTCCATAGCAGAGTATGTTTTGGTTCTCTAGCCTTGATACCTCCTTTTTTTTATATCAGCATGACATATTACACAGGGCACTAGAATACATAGACATTTACACATAAATAGCAAGTTACAAAAGTGGTGGCTAGTATATGTGTAGTTCTGCCCTCTTAAATTCCTCCTGTATCAATGCATGTCATACTTGACATGATTCTTAACATTTTAGAAGGCATTCAACATTGTAAGAAAAGGCTAATTAGTTTCTGTAAGAATGCTTAAAGTGGACCAAAACACATTCCCCAATGCTAGATGTTCTCCCCCTTGGGCATCCAGAAACGGGAAGCTGTGTGAAACCCCTGGAAACTCACCTTCTTTCCCGGCTCATGCGTGAGCAGCGGCCGCATCCCCGCTATAGCAGGGCAGGCTCCCTGTTAGAGGATAGCAGGGGATCAGAGCATGCTGATTGGATGAGAGGCTGTGCATGCACTGTAGGACCAGGGAAAGGTGAGATTGATAAGGCAACCTGGGGGTTTCACACAGTGGGGCATCCCCAATCGGAGGGCCAAAACCCAGGATAGTCAGTTTTGGGGCATTCTAATACAAACAATAGGACGATTTCAACATGCTCAAGACACTCCTGGGCTACTGCTCCTAAAGTCTAAGCCCTTAACGGTCATCCTATTGTGTGTGCATGTCTTGGTGCCCTTCTGCCAAAATGTCATGGCCCTTCTCCACATATCCATAGCTTCCAGGGTGCCATGCTCCTTATACTCACTTCACCCCCTCAGCCTATAAACCAGTTCTTCCTCTATAGAAGTTAGACTCCCATTTTCATCAGTGAATGAGATCTCCTTTTAGTTATCCACAAAACCTCATACCTGCTATACAAAAGATCAAAACAAAAATCGGGCTCAGTGTTCTTGGGAGTTACAGACTTTGCCGGCAGGAAATCGAGGGTAGCCGAAGTTATTACATGGGAATATATGACAGCTGCCAGCCTGACCTGCATACAGAACTAGCAGTGGTGTAACTAACTGTGATGGGCCCTGGTGCAAACATTAAATGTGATCTTTTCATGGCTCATACAATAGCATCCTTTTAACTCAATTGGATGTGACTAGACTAAACCAAAGACTGGAACAGCGGAGACAAAAGGCACTTCCTTTCAATAAATGATGCACAAATATAAATAAGGTGGAGGAGCAGCAATGATGGGCTGACCTCCTGGGCCCCCGGTGCGGCTGCACCCCCCTCAAGTTATGCCCCTGAGAACTACCGTCTGTACCGCCAGGCTGTAGTCTGCATAGGGCTTGGGGTGATCAGAGATTCCAATGCAGTACTGCCTTTCACACTTAGTTTATGCTGAAGAGAACTTCATCCAAAGTTATGCTCAAAGTCAGTCCGTGCTGTGTTTTCTGATTGAATAATGATTTTCTGACTCTCCTGAATGCATTTATCCAGTCTGCTGAGAATCACAGATCCAAAATGTCAGGGTTAACGCGGTGACTTACTAAGGAGTGACACAGTTCTTTGAACATCCAATCATGTGCTAGAAAAAAACTTTTTTTCTTTATTTTACTTGTTCATGATTGGTGTTTAATGTGCGAGTTGGGTGCTGTGTAAATACTTTCCATTGTAGGAAGGAACCTCTTTTCCTAGAGTTTTAATTAGTCTCTTTTGTCCCCCTAATTCAAGCATAACATGGGTCTCTCCACATGGTTGCACCTAGTTTCTGATCAGTCAGTGTAGAATTGTTCCAGAGGATCTGATAGTCGCCTTTCTTGAGAATCATAGTATATGTACTGTATGTTTCCACCCTGTCTGTAATTACTACTTTGTAAAGCGCTACGGAAGATGATGGCGCTATATAAATAAATAATAATAATCATTTTCTATACCTTTTCAATATCTATCTATCTATCTATCTATCTATCTATCTATCTATCTATCTATCTATCTATCATCTATCTATCATCTATCTATCTATCTATCTATCTATCTATCTATCATCTATCTATCATCTATCTATCTATCTATCTATCTATCTATCTATCTATTTATAATGTAACATTATGTAAAAGTTGTTACTTGGCTATTCACTCTTATTAATTGATACAATGTACACACCTTTTCAAAGTATTGTTCATGCACCGAACACAGAAATTATATTATTATAATTATTTATATATATATATAACAAATATGTTATAATATTATTATTAATATTATTATTTATAAACTATTTGTAACACTGCTTATCTTTTTTTTACACCCAGGAAATTGTATTAACAGCTATTTTTCAAGCAGCTGTGTATCTAGGATAGGGATATTTGCAGTAAACATATCTGAGAGTAAATGTTAAAGTGGACCAACACCCACGGGTGATCGGCCTGGGAATCTATAAGATTCCCGGGCCGATCACCCCCCACCCCGCGGGACATCCGAGATCGGGATGTCCCGCGGGGTGAAACCCCCCCCAAACACCCCAACTCACCTACCTTATCTTCGGCGGCGGCCGGCCGCCGCCGCCTCCCTCGCGCCCCTGTAGGCGTGCGCGCCTCCGCGCCGGCCGTCTGCGAATGGCCGGCGCGGGGGCGCGCGCGTCAAAAGTGACGCGTTCCGGTTCTCCCCTTGTACGTCGGCGCTGGGAGCGGGGAGAGGTGAGTTTTTCGGGGGGTTAGGGGGGGTTTCACACAGCGGGGCACCCCGATCGGGGTGCCCCACCGAAGTGGACCAAGACCCAGGATAGTCAAAATCCTGGGTGTTGGTCCACTTTAAGATGACTGTAGATTGAAAACAGGAACTTTTGGGAAATATTACAGACTATAGTTTAAGTTTTTGAATCACTGTCTGCCAGTTTATACAACTATATAATCTAACGGTAGGGTCACTATATTATTTTTAATTGTTTAATGGTAGAATGCGGGGGAAAGAAACATTGTCTATGACCAGTTTAAACCCCAAAAATTTATGTTCATCTAAATTTAAGGTAAATCAGAGTGTCGATGTTTAAAATAGATTAAAAACGTTTTATTTGTAATAAAACAGATTCTACTGGTAAGGGCAAAAATGACTTTGTTAGTAAGCCTCCCCCCTAGTTTAAGAAACGATTCTCATGTTTCAGCTCTTTGGAAATTCGTAACAAGCCTGGGCTGAAAAGGAACAGTTTCCAGCAGTTTAGGGATCTGCAGGGAATTCCTTGTCAAATCCCACCATGAAGGCTTGTTGGATTCTGCCTGGACCAGCCAGGTGTCTGACATGATTCCAGGTGTTCGGGAAGTAAAATCCACCAAAAAAAAAAAGCTCATTACGACCTCTTGAGATACAGCCAGCCCTCAGGGCTTGTGTTTGTGTGCCATCCATTTTGAGACCACCTCTGCTGGTGTTAAAATTTTACTCACCTTGGGTTGGATATACAGTACAGTGTGCAGCAAGATGTACAACTATTTTCAGATGAGTCCAATGCCAACCTTTAAGGTAGATCCAACTGGAGCTGGATTTTTGTGTGCCCTCAATACCAAATACCTGTAATTAAAAAAAAAATCCATTTTGTTTAGCCCTCCAAACAACTAAGGCCATGTTTTCTTTAACTGATTGCCTATTTATAAAGCACCATTATGTTCGGTGGTGCTGTACAAGGTGAGCTTGCAATATAAAGAATAAGGGGAAGAGATGAGAAGTTAGATCACAAGGAGTTTGTATAAGCATGGTGGCAACAGTGCTAAAGCATGTTAGGACTGTGGGTGGGTGGCTTAAGCCTCATCATAGAGTGAGTTTTGGGGGCGGCTGGGAAGTGAAGGCATTCCAGAGGAGTGGAGCCACAGTTGTGAAGTCCTGTTGGTATTGAAGGCTACCAGTGGGTGGATGGGGTAAATAGCTGGGGCATGTGAAGCATCGTGTTACCTGCTTTTAGAAAATGGCCATTCAGTTACTTTTGGCCTGGGTATTCTCTTCAGCCAGCAACACCAGCAACCCAAAAGGCTGCATGCTGGTGCTCCTTCACTAGGTTGTCATTGGTTATTTAGCTGGAGGCATGCAGCATCTCGGGATCATGACATTGTTGTCAAAAAGCTAGCACCATTGATTCAGCTTAAAATATATACAGTATTGGTCCTCATTTAAAGTGGACCAACACCCAGGGGGGATCGGCCCGGGAATCTTATAGATCCGAAATCGGGATGTCCCGCGGGGTGAAACCCCCCAGGAAGTCCAGAAACCTTACCTTAACCCCGTTCCAACGGCGCATGCGCGGGCCGCGTCTCGCGCCTCGCGCGTCCCTCTAGCAGGGCGAGCACCCGCGCCGGCCGTTCGTGAATGGCCGGCGAGGGCGCGCTCCCTGTTAGAGGGAAGCACGAGACGCGGCCTCCAGCGCTCAGAGCCGCTGTGGTTGGACGCCGCTTGTACGTGCATACCACAGCGGCTCTGAGCGCTCTGATTGGACGAGCGCCCGCGTAGGAGCGTGGTGAGGTGAGTGTTTCCGGGCATTCTGGGGGGTTTCACACAGCGGGGCACCCCCGATCGGGGTGCCCCACCGAAGTGGACCAAAACTCAGGATAGTCAAAATCCTGGGTGTTGGTCCACTTTAAGCTAACCTGCACCCTGCTTTGGAATTCTCTGTTGAATAGGGTGATACCTGAGATAAGAAGAATATTTACAACCTCTTGCTTCATCATTGGCCTACCTCTCATGAATGAATAAATGAGGGCAAAACCCATATTTATATTTGTGGTCTAAATCAGAGGTTCCCAGCCAGTGGTACTATAACTAGGGATGAGCGAACCGGTTCGGACGAACCGGAATTCGCTCCGAATTTCAGGGAAAATTCGATTCGGCACAAACCCGAATTTTTTTGGGTTCGTGCCGATCGAATTTTCCCTGAAATAAAAAAAAAAAATGCCGGCGCTGACAGCGCAGCCGGCCTGCCCGCTCCCACCATGCCGCCATTTGTTTAAAAAGCAAACACTTACCTGCATGGTCGGAGCGTGGAGGCCGGCGCCGCTCTCAGCTGTCATCAGAGGACGCCGCCCGCTGACAGCGTAGCCGGCCTGCCCGCTCCCACCATGCCGGCATTTTTTTTTTCAGATGAGCGATTCGTGAAAGTTCGATTCGAACCCGAATTTCTTGGGGAAATTCGGCGAATCGCCTGAATCGAACTTTCAAGAAGTTCGCTCATCTCTAACTATAACCACTGATTGTATTTGAGGTACTATGAGGTGATAAGCAACAAGGCTGCAGACTGACATGTACCCAACCAAATCTGCTGCTATCTATACTTTGTCTACATCTCATTTTCTCCTTAAAGGGATGGCCCAGAAAACTATATATACCATATAATTACTAATGTTTCCCATTTTGTTTTCACAATTAACACCTCCCCTGCAATGTGGAGAAATCTAATTTTGAAATTTGATTCATTTTTGAAGTTTACATTCACTCCTGCATGGTCACACTAAGGCAGTGTGTTTATACCACCATACTTTGACACCTAATCACAATGCTGCAATACACAAGTAGCCAGGCAATGAGGGAGAGGGGGTGGGGTAGAGTTACAGACCACCAGTCAAGCCTTTTGATTGGTGGTCTACAGCTAGGGGAATCAGGAGGAGGACCAAGTTTCTTCTTTTAGCTTCTGCTGCTAGGTTACAGGACGGAAGAGGACAGATATGAGGAAGCTGCTGTTTTTTACATTTTGCCTGAACAGTCCTGTACAAATGTACAAAAGTGCACCACAATGTGATAACAACCATTTTTGTGCATTTTTTTGTTTCATTCACTTTAAATTGCTGTTTTAAGTGATTGGCAACCCATACCTATGACCCAGGTGGCACTTGAGATAATTAGAAAACGGAAAAGCGGTGTGAAAAATGGTTGGTAACTCCTGGTCTACACGAATAACCATCTCAAGTAGGTATGTGAGTAGCCCTACTCAAAAAAATGATTGGCCATATTTATATGGTTGGCAGAAATCACACAATCTGAATGCAGTTTCGGTAGAGAATTCCCCAGGGAACAGTTAACTGCACAGGCCTTTTAGAACAGACTCTCTTAAAATATGCCATCTTTCTCCACTCACACAGTGATTGAATGGGCTGTAAAGTTATATCTCCATGTGCCATTTCATCATCATTAGGAAACAGAATGCCATTGTTTTTAACCAAGACAAGTATAAGGAAATAAGTATTCACTTAACCCAGCTCCCTGACATATTTTCCTATATGCAACTACTGCAACTCAATATCCACACCAGAGCACCAAGGGAGACCTGTCATTAAAGTCAATTAATTTTTCCCACACTTACAAACCAAAGTGCAAGTTTCCTCACTCTCATGTTGGCTGCTAAGTGTTTCCAGATGCCAGGCCACTCGCTGATAATTAGTGTGATTTACCATAAGCTTCTGATCGGGGTCACTCTGCTCTGGACCAAAGGCATGGAGGTCTATAGATCACACATGCCATCAGGGCAGGGCTACTTGTACAGCCGCCTTCCTCCTGTAACTAGAGATGAGAGAACAGTCATAAGCCAGCAGGATTTCATCCTCACTACTCCAATGCATAGAGCTACAGATTAGAGGCAACACTGATTTACAAGCAGTTTGCTCCTCTCTACCTGTCTCAATATGGTATTATAATATGTTATTATTATTATTATTGGCAAGTATACTGCCTGTGTGATGCGTCTAATCCTGCGTCTAACCCTCAGCCAGCTTAGAAAGTTTAAAGAGGGTCAAGAGACCAAAAAGTTCTTTGTATAAAGGTTCTGTAAACCCAACAGCAATATTAAGACAGCAAGAAGCTCACCCGATGCCTTTCCCTCGTGCCTCTCTTCCATTTCCTAAAAGATCCAGCCCCATTGAGTTTTGTTCCGCTTTAATGTTACCTGGATGATGGATCTGTAATTTGTGTACCCAGCAGACAAAATGCCATTTTTGTGCATTTCTGAAGTACAAGGCGATAAAAAATAAACATTTCTATTCTATCTATACTTTGACTCAAATCTATTCTGTGTATTCTATTCTGCCTATTCTTGTTTACATTTTAAATACTATCCATATTAGAAAGAGTCTAGTATTTTTATATAACGTGTTCATGTTCTGTTCCTGGGACATTCCAGGCAAAGGCTTAAATCAGCCTGCTTTCTGTATGCCCCATGCTGGCTGTCAGGGGCTGCTTCTTTCTTTCACCATCTCTTTGCATTCCCCAATGAAGCCTATAAAACTTGCTTCCTTCTGCTGACTCTTTCTTAGTCCCCAAAATGAATTTACTTCCCTTCATGCATGGATGAGTTATCCTCCGCTGCTGAAGAGGCCCAGCAGAAGTGGGAGCGTCCAACAGGCGTCGACACAGGCCGTCCAATACCTAATGCAACAATCAAAGCAAATTATTTAGCATCCAACGCTATGACTTCTAGCACCATTGTTGTCCAGAAAAGACAAAAATGCTGGTGCTCCAAAACTGGCGCTATAGCCACTAGAAAGAAACTAAACCGTGCACATCATAAATAAGGCCCTGCTTGCTTTACAGAGGAATGAAAGTAAAAAAAAATACTCTGACCCCCTGCAGCATGGCACCATCCCACATTGGGATACCCTGCTGTGCATATCCTACCCAGCAGGCTAGACTACAGGCAGCTGATACCACTTCTGCATTCCCTCTTATGACTCCATTCACATGATGCGCCATGGACTGATCACCAGTGGTCACAAGAATGGCTGCCAAATAGGGGAGATATGGAAGTCCTGGTGCTGTGTGAGTAAGAGGAACTAAGAACTTTTACTTTGAGAACACTTGGTTAAAAGCTTCTGTGCCTCTTACTGAGTGAAGCTTAAAACAGACCAACACCCATTTTTTCTTTAACAGGTGTTGGTTCTGCAGACAGCTAATCAAAACAAGCTCGGGGGGCATCCAGAGTCCCCCCCCCCCCCCAACATAACCCCCTAGAACGCCCTTAATATTCACCTTCACTAAGAGCTGGATGTTTGTCCCGTTTAAATGGTCATCATGGACACATGCACTGTTTTACATTCAGGCATTCCTATATACAAATAAAATAGTTATGTATACAAACAAAATAGTCATGTAGTTATATAAATGTAATATATTGTTATACTGATGTATATTTGAAATCCAAGACTCTCTCTGTCATTTAGAAATTATAACAGAAGGGGTAAAAAGGCTAAATCTCGGTTGTTGTAGATCTGACACATACTGTCCTACATTTATAATTATTATTATTATTTATAATACGCCATCATAGTCTGTGGCGCTGTACAAGTTATAAATTACAGGGCGGGGGGTAAGATTATTATTATTGTTTATTTGTATAGAGCTATCATAGACTGTAGTGCTATACTAGGTAGACGTTATGGGGGGGTTAAGACAAGTAAAATACTTATAAAACAGACAGTGACAACACAATGCATATAATACAAGCGGTATTATGAGTCTGATGTAACAGAAGTGTAATTAAACACATTAGAGTACATTACTGTCCTTGCAAGCTTACAATCTAAGGAAAGGGGTTGGAGCCAAGAGGTCGGGTCACAAAGAGTATGTAGAGTACTAAACATGATGATGCCCAGTGTTCTGGAGGGCTGCACTAGACAGGACTGCCTGCTAGCACTGCTTAGTAAATACTAATAATACAATAATTCATGTAGTACACATGGTATTTTTGGGTTAGATATAACTCAACACATTGCTGTGGGAATACAAACACAAGGCGAGAGGGCCCTGCTCTAAATTTTTAAAATCTTTAATCTAAAGATTTATATGTTAATTCAAAATGTGTAGTTTGATACTCATGCCATCCAAATTGCATGCAAATGAACAGTGTATGAGCGGGTCATAGGTGAATTTATTATTATTTTTTTTTTTATATATAAAGTGCCATCATCTTACATGGTACTGTACAATGTTACTGTGTAATTCGGTTTATTTTTCACAGCAGCCAGGCCGTTTCTGTAACTTTTCAGTTACTTCAGGTAGATAATAAGATGCTAACATACAATTGTGCAGGCTTTTGTCATTAGGTACCAGTAATGAAGACAAGGGTCCCCCATTCTCATTAATATCAGCCTAGTACCCAGAAGGGTTCTTTTGGTAATCAAGAAAGGGCATTTATTTGCTACCTTGCCTCCCCCCATCAGACTACCAGCACCTTGGTATCTGTCAGCATCAGACTCTATGACACCCCACTACATGCACCCATTTTTAGGGGAACCCCTCACAAGACACCCCAATACCATACAATTTGCTTTTTAGACCTCTAGGCCATAGGGATACTGGTCCATGCACCAAGCTAGCATCTTTGTCCTGGGGGGGAGGGCCCCGCTGTGTAAAACCCCCCGGATTCTCGGATCTACTCAACTGATCCTGTAGCACTCCCTGTGGCTACATCCGCACTCTGCTCTAGCCGCGCACACCCGCACCCGGCCTTTCTGAATAGGTTGCACGAGCATGCCACAGTTAGAAGCTGAGTTGAGGATGTCTAGTCCTTCAGGAGGCATAGCCATAAGCAGAGCCAAAGGGAGCCAAGTGGAATTGAGTGTGCTGATTGGCTGAGTGGGACAAGCTGTGGGAAAGCCAAGATGGTGAGTGGAATGGACGAACTGGGGGAATACACACAGTGGGGCATCCACAATTTCTCTGTAATTGCCCACAGATGACTCAATCAGATTTCTGCATGTATGGCCAGCATTGGAGCTTGTAAACACAAGGGTTTCTGGTGGACAACATTAGCCCCACTAATATATGAATGATTTCCAGGGCTAAAACTGTGAATATTATGGCACAGAAGTCCTTAAATGTTTTAAATATGTCTTCACTTGCTAGTAAGCT
Organism: Gastrophryne carolinensis; assembly: GCA_027917425.1. NCBI lineage: Eukaryota > Metazoa > Chordata > Amphibia > Anura > Microhylidae > Gastrophryne > Gastrophryne carolinensis. The sequence goes on along the minus strand of CM051237.1, from coordinate 179,316,760 downwards.
TTTCATATGTATATGAAATGATTTGGCTTATACTACTGTTATGCTCTGAATATCAAGGCACACTCAGCCCGTGTCAAGAACATGAGATAACTCCCAAGTCCCTTTTGATGCTGGAGCCTTATTGTAACTGCTTTATTTAGCACAGATATCATAGGGCAATGTGATTTGTGTGTGTGAAAAAAACACCGCCATATCTAGACAGGATGTTTGTTTTCCAGGCAGCACAAACTGTCTGAATGGATAAAGCTGTGACTGTCATGGCTGAGGCTAGTCTGTCAAGAAATTTGCTAGGGTTAGGCTCAGAAGTGTGACAGGGACCCCTATGTGAGAAGTTATAATAAACAACTATAGGGGGTGAAGTGAGCTGCCAACCAGGGATGTATACAATCCTATGTAAGGTCTCTGGCTGCTTTTCTGGCAGGAAATGAATAGCTCCCAGCTGGACGCTGAGGGGTCGTGAGAAAGCAGCGATCCTCCACTTAGCTGGCTAGACACTTCTGGAATGCCGGGGAGCACATTTGGGCCACACGAAGCTGTCGCTGGACTCAACCCTGCATCACTTCTGTTACCCTCAGTAACCTTAGACCAGTCTAAACTCTTTTGCTAGCAGTCACTGCCTCTCATTCTTTACAGTTTCAGCATTTTGGGACATCATATTGGCCTAACCCTTATCTGATTGCCCTGACGGTCTGGTTTCTTCTCAATATCTGAATGCACACTAGCAGTTTAATTGAGAACCATATGGACAGAACACCGTGTGTATGTATTTGTAGGGTGTTAGACTGTAAGCTTTTGCACCAAAACTTTACCCTACACTCAGATCAATATGTGCAAAGTTTATGGATCCTCCTGTACCATAAAATACAAGTAAAGCTCCTTGCCTAAATGCAATTAAATGGCTGAGCTGGGGGAGAAGTCTGCTGGCTTGCCCGATTCTACTTCTGTCCTCCACATGGAGAGGCAATGCATCAATAACCTCAGACAATCTTCAAGCTACAAGTTGGATATCCCTGGTGTAGAGCATTGTATAGTCTGATTATTGTGAGCCTTTTAATCTTGAATAACATACTACATTGTGTAACACGGTTGGTAACGTGGACTGCAGGCCACAAGTCTTTTATGCTTCTGATTGTCTGAGGCAGGTGCTCCCAAACTTTTTTTTATCGAGTACCTGTTTCCATTTTATAATTACATCTACCTGGGTGCTAAGTATCGGTTCTCAGTCACCTAAAACCATGTTAAAGAGGAACAACCACCAATTGGTCCATCCCTGAAGTCTATCAAGTACCCTTGGGGCATCCCGAGAAAAACCTTTTTCCGTTGATGAATCTAGGTTGGTCTACTTTGCTGTGCAAGCAAACCTCCTGGAGCAAATAGAGGGTATCATTGTTAGACTATAGGCCCTTAGTATATTCAGAAGATAATGTGTAGACATACATGCTTTAGAGCAGGGGTCCCCATCCATGCAGCAGCCAAGAGTGATCATATTGTAAGTTGCTTAGTGAAAGAGTAGCATAGGGTTGGAATATATGGCTAGCTTCTGGCAAGCCATGTAGAGGTTATTAACATTTCAATACTGAAAATTCCCTTCAGAAGCCCTTAGTCCAGTCAGGGCCTGATTTTCTATAAAACTGTAGCATCTAGCTGACACTTGAACTGCAATCATAGTACCACCGGCAGCACATGATGCTACTACATGGAAAGAATTATGCACGAGACACAGCAGATCATTTTATTCATGATGTCTAGAATTCATAGAACAGGGAAGTCTTTGTAAGGTTCACTAGGTTTAGTCGTAGTTGCGATGGCAATGAGCCTAATATTCTTTTGCCCATTTAATTAGTGCTATTTGTAAAAAGCATGTGAGATGGAGGCAGACTTCAGGCGACAATACATCATCATAGTGGCAGCTTGGCATGAGTTCAAATGTGTGACTTATGACACCCTCCGGCATGCCCAGCGCCACCCTTCACACTGTCCTGAGAGATCAGTTGTCAGCACAGTGCAACTATCCATTGCTCATCCTAATAAGTTACAGAGAGCAGGAGGGCAATGTAAGATAAATACTACAGTACTGTTATCATGTTTCTACAATATACATTATAGACTGTTTTTATTTGTTGCTTATATAAAACAATGAAGCACAGGTGGGGAGGCTCACATCCTCATCCTCAACATCAACTCTTAAAAACGTACCAAATGTACAACTGGTATAAGAAAATCCCTTGAATACCTCATTTATTGTATTTTAATAGTGTTGCATACAGACGTGGCAAAACTCACCACTACATCAAAGAACTACTCCCACTTCACATTAATTATATGATTAATAATTTAATAATTAATATTAATATTAAATAATTAAATATTAAATATTTTTTTTTAAATAAGCACAGTAATGGCAGTCCTGGTCAGCATGTGAAGTGCCAAAGACATGACTTCACTAAAGGACAAGAAGGAAAATAAATGGGTGGTACATAACATATAACATAAACTATATAAAGATGTCACTTGTGGAATACAATACGAGAGGCCTGTGCTCAAATGAGCATATGTACAATCAAATAGGTTAAATTGGGTAAAATATGGTCATATTACTATGAAAAGGGAACCAATGCTAAAAATTGAAGGAAAAATTCTAGCCTATATCATTTGGCCAGCTTTAATCCTCAATCTCATGCCCCAGTCACACTGTTAGTGGTAAATAATAAGTATATGCTTAAATTGAGGTTGGAACAGATTGGGGAGTGAAGGAGAACTTGTATTTGTTCTAGGACAGGGTTGTAACTTCTTTGAGTCCCATTAGTGATAAGATATAGCCACTGACTGTATTCCAAAATGTCTCTTATAGTGGTTTGCACCAATATTTAGCAACTCCTAGTTGTTAAAGACATCCTCGGCGCTGCAGGTCACAGCACATATTGTGCAATAGTTTTAGATTTTTTAGGCACTTCCTCTGGATGGACCACCATCTAATTTCAAAAGAACCCTGATTATGTTCTCAAGGACAATTGGCTTGTAAATGTATGTGTCTCCTCCTGTATATATCCTCCTGTATATACTTAACATTTGCTCAGAGTTCAGTTCCTGGTTTAAAGAATAGAAAAGAGTCAGAGAGGAACTGGTACATTTGCATTGCCTTGCATTATCCTTGTGTTGTGTTTGCACTGCAAAGTTCAGTATGGGTATACTGTATCTACAATACACTTTAGAGGCCAACTTTACATTGCAAGACACGGGGCACAATATATCATTCATTCTGAGTGCCTATGTACAAAATCCCTTAAATATAATTATACATTGGACACCTAAAGTTGTGTTGGGCTAGGCAAGTCATGCCTAGGCATGCAAGTAGGCAGAGAGGCAATCCAGCCATTCACTAAATGGGTTTCCTGTCTGCTTGCTTGCACCAACAATGGATCTCATATTTATTAAGAGGTCTAATATCCATAGGCTGCTGGCCCACGCTCACAGCACCTACAAAATAATAAATAATTAATCAATAGTTTAATTTAGGAAGGAGTTTAGCAAACATATTTACAAATCCTTCCATCAGCTGTAGAAAAATTAAGCATTTTATGAGACTGTTCAATAGGAGCAATATTAAACAAAATGTTTCAGTTATTTTGACCTAGAATTTATTTCAATTAAAGAAATGTAAAAGTCGTACTAACATTTTAAACTTTAAAAAAGTTGTTTAATGTCATAACACGTACACCTATGTTCAGTGCTGTGATTTCTATCTGTATGTGATTTCCTTGTGATGTGGGTCAGCTAGCCTGGGGTGAAATGTATAGTATGCTGTCCTAAGGTCAGTGCACTATGGGGGTCATGTTAATTATTTGGTGTGACAAGTTTCACTTTGGGTGTGCTTTTGGGTATGAATCACAACCTGAATCTCAGTGAGAGTTTAAACTTTAACAGATAAAAAGGTTGCAATTGTTTTGTTCAATTTTTTTCCTAAAAAAACATTCACACTTGTGAGCGGGGTAAGAATTTTTTGTATGTTTGGAAACAATGGCACCCTGTGAGCTATGATTTTTTTCTGCATAACCCATGGCTCCAAGATATCTCACTTACTGATAGAAATTTCTAATTTCAGATGAGATTAGAACAAACTTTTTTGCACTTTTAAAATGGCCCTATTTATGATGTGTGTCTGTTAGCATAATTATTGTGGCTATAACGCCAGAATTCCCATTTTATCTGGCATTGTGTACTACATTGGCACTAGCAGGTGTTGCGCCATACGCTAATAAAGCTTTGATTGTTTCACCTAGATATTAGCTGTCCGATGTCAGCGCCTGTTGGATCCGCCATTAATTATCCCAGTGAGCGGTACTTAGAGGCCGATTCATTAATAGCGCCAGGTAGCGACAGATGAGCGACTGTAGCGTGATTTTTTCAGCGCCAGCCAGTATTCGCTGTGCTTGGCCGGCATTAGCTTGATGACAGCGACTCAGTCGGTGTGCGGTAATGTTGAATACGGGCTGGGGGGTCGCTGTTTCACAGGTCCAGCGTTGTATGTGAGCGCCTGACAACGAATGGCCAGAGCGAACGGCTAGCTTCATATTCATCAACAAATCACGCTCCGAATGTGCTGTCGCTGTCCATTCCTTGTTTAAACCCCAGAGCGCTGGCGGCGATGTGTATTAACTAGTTTTTAACCCCTAAACAACCATATTTTTGGAATGTAACATTATACATGTTTTTAGAATCATTTTGAAATATGAATACATTAAGCTCAGACCTGTTAGATCAATTCTGCACATATTTTTTTTAATGTTTTTTTTTACTTAAAAATAAATCCTGACATTGCAGAAGTGGTCTCCGATTTTTTGACATTAAAAAAATAAAAAAAAAAAAGAATACCAATTAATTATGAATAATTATAGATTGCTCCATTGAAATGCATTGAACATCGCCAGGGAGCGACAGCTCATACCTGGCGCTGTGAGGGAATTTGCAGCGGCGCTGTTCGGTCCAGGCGGCTTCATGATGAATGCCGCGCTAGCCGTCGCTCTCGCCCGCGCTAGCCTCATTTTGCTTGATAAATGCGTCATTGTGACCGCCACCGGGCGTACTTGAGTCAGTAGTCGCCGTTAGCTGCCACTACCTGGCGCTCGTCAGACACTACCTGGCGCTATCGCTTGATGAATAAGGGCCTTAATCCAGCACTCCCCAGCATATTGATGAATTTTTTCCTCCTTGAAATCTTTGGCTCTGTATTTTTCCAGCGCTGGTAATTGTTTCATCATTACAGTTACAAGAAATCACTGCTGGTAACAAAGGGGACAAACTTTACAGTGCGTTTTGGCTGCGTTTTAGCTGTTGGTGTCCAAATTACACATTTTGTAGCAAAAGAAGCCCACCAGAACACCCAAAAAACATTTTGTCCCCTCTAGGTCCCACGTTGACAAGCCACAATGCAAGTTCTGTACAAATAAATGTGTTTAATATTAATTATAGGCATTAAACATATTAATCCAGTTCAGCTCATTGTGCTCTAAGGGCTCTTGAGCTATAGTGGCAGGTTTCATCTGGCGCTGCTTCAACCAGAGCGCCCAGCGCTGCATCATTTTCGGTGCTGCTGTTAAACACGATGCTATTCAGCGGCCATATCAGCATTAGGGTTTTTTAGTTGTTAAATCAGACGATGAGTAGCGATGAGGCCAAAAAGGTGGAGCTGTGTGGCACTGACGCTTCGAAAATAAGGCCCAAAGTTAAAAAGCTCACCAAGATGTAGGTTGTAACTCATATCCAAAGTTAACCTAGCTTAAAGTGGACTAACACCCAGGATTTTGACTATCCTGGGTATTGGTCCACTTCCCCGGGACACCCCGATTGGGGGTGCCCCGCTGTGTGAAACCCCCCAGAAAGCCCCAAAAAACTTACCTCACCGCAGACGGACAAGCTGATTGACAGCGACGGACAAGCAGCTTGCCCGTCGGCGCCTCCCGCGCGTCACTCTTGACGTGTGCGCGCCCGCGACGGCCATTGAGAGACGGCCGGCGCGGGCGCGCGCACGTCTAGAGGAGCGCGAGTGAGGCGGCGGCGGTGGAAGCAGCGGCTGGAGAGGTAAGGTTTTTCGGGGGTTTTGGGGGGTTTACACCCCGCGGGACATCCCGATCTCGGATGTGTGAGGTGATCTCGGTGTGTGAGGTGATCGGCCCGGGAATCTTATAGATTCCCGGGCCGATCACCTCAGGGTGTTGGTCCACTTTAACCAAATATTTAGCACAACCCTAATAGTGTCTGCCCTTAGAGCCAGCATGCTCTCTTTGCATTTCAGTCCAGGCTAGCCCAGCTTTCAGAGCACCCAAAAATAACTTGCTTCACCATATAATTCCTGTTTTCTGTTTCATATACACTTTGCTGTGCGGGGGAGCCTGGGTTCTCTGGGTACCATGGACCAAGGCCAGTTGGGATCTAGCTGTATGCTTGGCACAGTGAGTTGGATAGCTTTGTAAACCTAAATATAACCACTGACCTTCATGTGGACATAAACCCTTCTGAACACTGAATAAGTGAATTTTAGTGAATAAAAACAATAAATACCAAAAAAAAAAGAGCTGGCAATACAGATGTTCATGCACCTGAGAGGCTAGAGGTTTATCAGCTTTCTTTTATATCAGCAGTTCCTCCAGATGGTTTTGTACATTGTATCTACCTTGCTACTTTATTCAGTAGGCATTGTAAAGAGCAAATCTTTTGTATTTACTATAGCTCTGCATCCTGGTGTCTTTCAGCAGTGTGTGGTTTTGCTTGGGGCTCTTCTCCCCTGTATCTCAATGCCACAGTGACAATCAGTGTGTATCATTACCTGAAACTGCAGTGATAAGTGAATGGAAATGAGGACAGGGAGGGAGAAGGCTTAAATCCACAGCAGGTGAGACAACAATAGATGCATAACAATAGCTAGCTGCTGGACAGAACAAGGTGAAAGATGCAAATTTACATAAAACAGGCTATCCACATACAGGTTGGCCGCTCTTTCCTCCTGAGTTTAGACAAGCGGGAAATGGGATGGTGCAAATTTATATCATCAGAAAAGTATGGCGCAATAAAGTGCAGCATGCTGCACCTCCACCACATGGCTGGGATATGGCTCACCACAGCATAAAATGGGATTTCCCTAAATATCTAAACATTATACAATGTTCTGTATGTGGTACAGCCGGCCTCAGCTGGCTCACACTACACACTTCCTTATGGTGACAAAAATGTTTTAAATACAAAGTTTAAGAACAGGTGTGATAATTTATGTATGTAAAAATATGTTTCATTTTAACAAATATATTTTTGGTGATATTATCAAAGCAAAGGACGAGATATAGTTAGAAGAAGCTGTCCAGTGCACTGCCTTGTGTTGCACTGTGCTGCTCAAAACCCTCCACCCCAGTAGTAAATGAGTTTTTACCAAACCTTTTGAATGTGCCTTTGTGCCTCAACAACACTGCACAAACATAACATTATGGGCCTTATTCATGAAGGTATAACGCCAGGTAGTGCCTGTACAGCGCCAGGTAGCGCCAGGTAGCGGCAGGTGAACAGCAGAGACGGCACGCAATTACACATTTATGAAGCCATGTAGCGTTCGATTCATCATTATCCCAGGCTCAGCGTACATCACCGGCGATCATGCTTGCAGAGCGTCACGTCTAACCTGTCGTTACCTGGCGCTCTCCCATACATTTCTATGGAAGATCCTTAAATCCCTTTCCTGAACCCATTCTTTTTTTTCCCTAAAAAATACACAAAACTTCTGACATGTATTCTGGGCAAGAAAATGACATTTTTGAAAACTTTTTTGATTAATAATATTTTTATGCAGAATTGTCCTTACAGGTCTGGTATTAAAGTGTTCATGTTACAATGTTTCGCTTTGTTACTAGTGGATACATGTTCAAAAACAGCCTTTAAAGTGGACCAACACCCAGAGGTGATCGGCCCGGAAATCTATAAGATTTCCCGAAACCCCCCAAAAAACCCCCAAACACCTTACCTGTAGGCGTGCTCGCGCCCGCGCCGGCCATCTGTGAATGGCCGGCGGGGGCGCGCGCGCGCCGAAAGTGACGCGAGGGAGGCGGCGGCGGCGGCAGCCACTTGGATGTTCCTGATCCCCGCCTGGACGTTGGCGGGGATTGGACTGTCCAGTCACGTGGGAGCGGGGACAGGTAAGATTTTGGGGCTTTCTGGGGGGTTTCACACAGCGGGGCACCCCCGATCGGGGTGCCCCGCCGAAGTGGACCAAAACCCAGGATAGTCAAAATCCTGGGTGTTGGTCCACTTTAATCACACAGCCTCTGGCGCTATGGGCTACAATTACATGATTTTGAGTGCCGGCGATGTTTGAGGCTTTTTTTTTATGAATATGGTGTGAGTCAGTCTCTCCGAGCTGGCGTTACGGTTCGCTCCCATACAGCGTAGTATAGCACATATCATATTCATTAATGTCGGACAGCGACTGAAGGCGCTCTGAAACAATGATCCATGGCCAAGCACAGCGACTACTAGCGGGCGCTCTGAAATCCGCTCTACAGATGCTCGTATGTCGCTACCTGGCGTTAATAATGAATCCGCCTGTCCCATGTATGCCGACTCACCCTAGTGCAATCTACATTAATCAGCCCTAATATGCACCAACCTTGCTCAGATGACTTGTCGGCCAATCTCATACGTTATTTATGGAGTCATTTACGTTCAAATCAATCAATAAATATCAATCAATATTTGCTAAATAAGTGGGGATAACTTTAATACGAAGCAACCTCCTTTACATTTTTGTACTAGCTGTACAGCTTACCAAATGCTAATAGTGTGGGGGTCTGGCAAGCAGAGGCACTGCATCTTAGCAATAAAGAAAAGCCTTTAAGAATTGTATTCAATACGTACAAAAAGTATACTAAATCCAAACAAAAATCCAACGTTTTGGGTTCTCTTCATAAAGGACATACAACACTGCACTGCTTAAAAACAATCATGCATCTTTGAATGTGTCTCCTATTGTAAAAATACTCAAGTTACACATATTCATAACAATAGCAAAACACATCATAAGACAACCCTACAAAACACATATAAAACCACATAAACAAAACTGTAACCCCAACCTAGGTGCAAAGAGAAGGTAGTGTTTGCGCAGTAGGTCATCATCTAATGTGTATTGCAGTAAATACAGCTTAGGTGACACTTTATACTTTGTTTACACTATAAACACCAGTTATGCTTCACTGTGATTGTAATGACTATGGTGCAGGTTAAGTAACAATAAAGTAGCAGCAAACCTGTTTGAAAAACAATGTGCTGCCAGTAATGAAAAGCATCCTCATTAGCAAGCCTCCATTCTATTACCTGCATGTACACCTGGCAACTAAAACAAAGTAGATCTAAAATACCCTAAGGAATAAAATGTTTCATGAAATCACTTCCAATAGAAAAATGATGGGTGGAATATGATGAGGTAGTCCTGAAAATGTTAAAGTTTTTATTACTTTAATTAATTTAACCCTGATTTTTTTGACACATGTGCCGATGCAGCCTTAAGACAGATCTAATCTCTTGCTGTAACCACACACTTTCACCACTAAAGATGGATGAGACATTGTGAGTCCTTTTATAGCTATTATTATGTGGATATAGCCCCAAACAACTTAATCATAATCCATCACTTTAAAAACCATCTGCGATGAGTGATACTTTTGTTTCCACGATTCCTTTATCCTATTCTGTATCCTATTTCCTATATTCTACTCCCCTTTTTTATTAGTAGAGCAAATCCAGACTAGGGGAAGTAGCAATGTGCTGAAAAAAAGACATCTTAAAATGTTTCCCATACTTGACTTGAGGGTGGATTGTGTAATGTTGATAACAGTGAACAGTAAACTTCCTTTCCCTGGAGACCATAACTGGCTGCCTTAGTAACCTCCATACCACCAGCAACAGGACAAGCATGCACATGTTCTGCGTATAAAGCAGGACTGGGTGCTCCTTAGACTTCAAAGGGGGGATTCTAAAATCAGAGAAAAAAACTGTTGCAGCCACTCCAATTGTAGCTAATCCAATTTGCCCAATGCTCGCTAAAGAGACAAAGAAAAAATATAGATGTAGTCAACATCATGCATTTTTTTTGCCTAAGGCTTTGTGTATATTTGTCTCCTTTTGTTAGGCTACTGCCATGATATATATATATATATATATATATATATCACTATATTTTCCCTACTACACATTTTATCCAAATTCCACCAGGCACTTATACTGCTTTGCCTGTTGTGAACATATGCTCGAATATTATATATGCATTGTATAAAAAGCTAGATATTTAATTTGCATGGGTTAAATCATTTCCCGAATTGACTTCTGGGGGGGTTGAGACATTGAAATATCCATTGATGGCATTGTCTTCTGCAGGGGAGCGAATTCACTGCGAATTCACTGCGAGTCATTAAGAAATATAAAGACGACCAAAGAAAAGATGTACCCTGGATAGCAAGAATTAACCACGGTGGTGCATGCCAGTGCATCCAGGAATAGTGTTTGTATATCAGAACCTAGGTGGTGTAACTTACTTTCCTAGGCTGTGCATCTCGATGATTTCTCTTGATTTCCATGCTCTCTCTTCAGTTACCCTAATGTATTACTATACTTACTGTATACTACAACCTGAATGAAGGAGAACCTTCAAAGAGATAGATGTCTGCATGGTATTTAGTGAGCTATTCCTTCCAGTTAGATAATGGTCCTTGTGTGGAGGAGGAGAGCTGCCAGCACAGAGGACGGAGAGCACCGGGGCCGGACACACGTGTGACGAAGGACTGTCCTCTTTAGTTTTGGGGCAATCTTATGTCCTTGGTTTGTGACATTGGAAAGAATGACCGTCCCCTTATTAACCGGCTGGTAGGACTCCAAAAGAGACTACTTGATTGAGAACTACAGACTGGGATTATTTAAAGCTGTATTGGCTGAATGTATTCAATCTTCATTGAGCCACTGATGACCGGAATGTGATATGCATATTGGAATCAAATAAGGCCCTGTTGATTACATGGATCTGGTAAGAAGATGCACACTGTGGTGAAGGATTGGGATTAGTACTGTGGCTAGGCGTTTCTATATTTCTTGGGATACCTTTCAAATATACCCTGCAGTGTTTGGTGCATGTGCTCTGGGACATTTTAAGAACTTTTTTAAACTGAGGGAGCTCTGTGTTGATATCTGAACATAGATATTGGTGGTGCTACCCTGTTTCACCCAAAAATAAGACCGACCCCGAAAATAAGATCTAAGAATTTTCTGCATTTTTTTCGAATGCATGAAATATAAGCCCTATACAAAAAATAAGCCCTAGTTACAATTCATAATCCAGATCCAGCTGAGGATCAGTAGAGGAACAGAGGCCCCATCACGACTGTAAAGGAGGGTGAGGATACATCAAGTCACACTGGTAAGCTTGTCTATTGGGAGTGACATTTCTGATCTTACTGGCTATACCCCAGCCTGCCGCCATGCTGGGCACATGGCTGACCCCCCCGCTGCGAGATGGCTCTGTGCACATACTGTACTGGAGCTACTGTACTGCTGTTGCCATCTTGCCAGCTCCCAGCTGCCTAAAGGACATTCCCTGAAAATAATCCCTATTTTTGAAGCAAAAATTATTTTTGGTGCGCAAACATGGGACTGGCATGAATTTAAAATTCTCTAGCTGTTGGTGACAGAAGTGGGGAACCCTACCCGTTTTCAGCCACTTTGAGATCCGATTTCTCCTTTGGGTTTGTATGTAAATTAATTATTATGGTCAGATTGTTTTTAGTAACTTTTTTTTCAGTTTAAGAGGCGCTATAATATTATTTTTAATTATTTGGTACCCAACACTGAAAATAATTGTAAAGTCTTTTTTTTTAACTTTTATTAATGATTGTCCTGTGTACAGTCAGTAGGGATTCCCTCCCAATGTGCTCCTCAATCTTGGCTTAATCCTAAAAGGAAACTTTGGCTGACAGCTTGCCCCTGGCAGGGTGAGTGTAGGGCCAGTCATCACAACACCGCTCAGGCACCAAACAAAACACTGAGCGGAGGGAAACTCAGGAAGCCCAGGCAAAGAAAGTAACTGTCAAGCGCTGGATTATTTATTATCAGCACCCAACACCCGCACGGTTGCCTGCAGCCACCCTGATACCTCATTTCTTGCCGATACCAGCTGACTCATCTGACACAAGTCTTTTTCCACAGGTCCTGAGAATTCCATGCACTGTTACTTCTAACTGTAACATAAAATGTCTACAACAAAATGTAAGCATTACGGTATATATTGTCATTTTTCTTTGCTTAATGGCCATCAACCTTTCACAGTTTTTAGACCACATTTGTACAAACTTTTGAACATTTTACAAAAAAACAAGGACATATTTTCTTATTAAATACAGTTTACATTAAATTACATTCAAAAGAATTAATTTGATTCTTTTAGCACTGATATATTTTGACGCACTTTATATAGTATAGTAATGTATTATGTTATATATAGTAGCAAACAGAGGCAGGTCATTATTCTTCCCTGTCAGCTCCACTCCTGTTACACACACACCAACACACTATGGACAATGTCATTAGTCACCAGATAACCTACCAATATGTTTCTGGGTAAGAACTGTTACAACCTGATCTCACCAAAACATGGTGGGGCTTATTAGTGCCAACTTGCTCCACACTAAATTATTTTGAGCTCAGCACCATCCTTGGGGAGTGTCAGCCACACATTTACTAATGCAAAACCGATTTTGGATGTATAGCGGCGCAGGCAGATGCATAACACAATGTGACTGGGCCCAAGGACAGACCTAAAATGGGGTTGGGGCGTTGCTCATACATTAGCCTTTTATCTGCTACATTTATCCCCTAGGATAAAGAAAACTTTTAGTACACTGGAGAAAATTAGACTACTAAACACTGAAGCAGCCAAGATAAATGCTGTACATTCTGTACAGGATGCCATGTGAGGTCAAATCTGAGAAAGAAGGTTGAGAAGTACAATGGGGGTTCCTCCTGACCTCATGGGCTATGATGCAGTCACTACCTTTACACCCCCTGGGCACATGCCAGCCCGCAGGTCAAACAGCCATCACTGTTTTCATAAAATGTAATATATGTGTTATTCAGTGTGTTTTTTTTTTTCATTTGGGTTTTATCCATGACTTTTGGTATATGACAGAAACACAAAAATGTGTCATTTTAAGAGAAACATTGAGGAAGGTTAAAATCTCCCCTAAACCTCACCGATCTGCTGCCCCAACTTCCGGTTTTACCTTTGGGCAAAGTTTACCCCCCTTCGCTGGGGGATCCATCTTCTGGGTCCCTTGGATTCCGGACGACCTTCTGTCGTGTGGCTACATTGCATCACATCAGGCACTGTGCATGGCCCCGAATTCGCACCTGCGCAGTGCCCATGAATAGGATGCATGTAACCGCTAGAAATCCCGCAGATAAGGCCGTGCTTGTCATTTACAGACGGCTAAGCGGACCGTGGGGTGAGGATCAGGCCCTAAAACTGCTGGATGTTGCGACATTCAATAGGTAAATAGGGATCAATGGGGAGGGGTAATCGGCCCCTTATTATTTTTGGTCCGATGTTCCTCTTTAAACATGTACAAAAAGATAACATAGCACCAATTATATTAACTATCACCTATTAAATATGTTTAATATGTAATATGTGCTGCATGCTCAGGGTTACCCCACCATTTGGATACTATATATGGCATACAGAGCCTAGTCCTCCATAGTAGATTACACTTACATGCACCTAAAATGAAGCAAACATGCCCACTATGCACCTTTTAGGCGGCATTAATGTGGTAGACTGGGAGGCCGATTCATTAATAGCGCCAGGTAGCGACAGATGAGCGCCCGTAGCGTGATTTTCACAGCGCCAGCTAGTATTCGCTGTGCTTGGCCGGGGTTTGCTTGTTGACAGCGACTCAGTGGGTGTGCGGTAATGTTAAATACGGGGTTAGGGGTCGCTGTTTCACAGGTTCCGCGTTGTATGGGTGCGCCTGACAGCGAATGGCCAGAGCGAACGGCTTGCTGCAGATTCATTAACAAATCACACTCAAAAATTTCTCACGCTGTGAATTCCTTGTTTAAACCCCAGAGCGCTGGCGGCGATGTGTGTAAAGTAGTTTTTAACCCCCAAACAACCTTTTTTTTTTAATGTAAAATTATACAAGTTTTTCTAAACATTTTGTAATATGAATACATTAATATCAGACCTGTAATCTCAATTCTGCACAATTTTATTTATTTTTTTTTTTTAACTTAAAAAAAATCCTAACATTGCAGAAGTGGTCACAGAATTTTTGACATTAAAAAAAAATAAAAAAATAAAAAAAGCAATTAATTATGATTATTTAAAGATTGCTCCATTGAAATGCATTGGACAACGCCAGGGAGCGTCAGGTCATACCTGTCGCTGTGATGGGATTAGCAGCGGCGCTGTTCGTGGCAGTCGGCTACATGATGAATCCCGCGCTAGCTGACGCTCTCGCCGGCGCTAGCCTCATTTAGCGTGATAAATGCGTCATTGTGACCGCCGCCGGGCGTACTTGAGTCGGTAGCCGCCGTTAGCTGGCGGTACCTGGCGCTCGTCAGACACTACCTGGCGCTAGCCCTTGATAAATAAACCCCTTGGTAAATCATGTCAAGCAAATCCAAGGCATACCTGCTAGCCAATTACAGCTCGGCAAAGCACCATTACATCTGACATTAGGTTCTGTAGCATGCCATAGTAGATGCTACAAAAGAAGTTGTATTGGTTGGTTGCTGTAATGATGGAATAAGGTTTCCGATTATTTATAATTATTGCTAGATTTACAAAATAGAACTATAATTAAGTGAACAAGTCAAGCCTTAAAGGGTATCAATGTACCAATATTTCTTTACTTTTTATACAAGTCATGAAGACATAGACTAGGTTCACACCTAGCTGTTGGGATGCATTTCAGAAGACAGCAGCAATGGAATTGGGCTTCCTGGACGACATTATAGATTGTTTTCATACAATTTTGCCTTCATTGTAATTTGGCGTTTGTCTATACAACCCAGTACAAGCAAAACATGGTAAAAAAACTGCACCACATAGACTTTTACGGCCAGTCCTATGGTTAAGTTGCAGTCAATATACTGCATGAAGGATTGTTACTACATGTCCCCACTGGCCCATAGAAATTTGGTGGCCATGATACTATCAGAGTTAGATGTGAATTAATAATTGAACCATCTCATTTGTATTCCAATGTGTTGTGTATTTGGATTGTGGATTGCACTGTAGGCAGGATGGATGTTTGCCTCTGTTCTTTACAGTAGCCTGTGGCACCCAGCTGGGTGGGGGTAGAGGAAATTTGCAAGAATTAGCAGTTAGAAGAAACAATGGATCAGGATGGAGGGAAAATCAACAAAGAAAAAGAGGGAAGAAAATGCAAATGTACCACAACAATAGATGTGCTACAGAAATAGAAGATACACACAGCTGATTTTGAAATCGGCCTAGTATAAAGGATTTATTTGCCGCTCTTTAACTTTCTAATCCCTATGTACAGAGTGTCAAACAGAAAGCAGCCAGGGCACTGACGGGTACACCATTAATTAGAGAAATAACAATGTCATAGTGGCATAACACTCATGGTGGTCACAGTGCTCTTCACGATTGTACAGAAACCATAGCAAGTCAGCGATCATTCCTTTAAATGGTGAAGGGCCGCTTTGGTGAACTCACAGCATCTTGAGTGCACTTGTCCTTAGCCATTGTGTATAAGACAAACTGCAAACAAATCTAAGAGGTAATGCAGCACCTGCTCACTCATTCCAATTTAGAGACCCCCTTGCTGCTACTTTTATCTATCTTAGCAAAGCCTTTGACACTGTACCACATAAGGAACTCATAGATAGTTATTGAAGGTAGGACTCAATCCCTGGATAGTTCAGTGGATTTCCAGTTGGCTGAGCGATCGGTGTCAGAGTGTTGTTGTTAAAGTGGACCAACACCCAGGACTTTTGACTATCCTGGGTCTTGGTCCACTTCGGTGGGGCACCCCCGATCGGGGTGCCCCCCTGTGTGAAACCCCCCCGAACCCCCCGAAAAACTCACCTCTCCCCGCGCCGACGGACAAGCCGCGGACAAGCGGCTCCTCCGCCGCCGCCTCCCGCGCGTCACTCTTGACGCGCGCGTGCCCGCGCCGGCCATTCACAGAAGGCCGGCACGGGCGCACGCACGTCTAGAGGGACGCGAGGGAGGCGGCGGCAGTGGACGGCCGCCGCCGAAGATAAGGTAAGGAGTTTGGGGTTTTGGGGGGGTTTCACCCCGCAGGACATCCCGATCTCGGATGTCCCGCGGGGAGGGAGGTGATCGGCCCCGGAATCTTATAGATTCCCGGGCCGATCACCCGTGGGTGTTGGTCCACTTTAATGGCGTGCAATCTGAACAAAGGCGAGTTACAAGTGGTGTGCCGCAAGGCTCTGTCCTGGGCCCCATTCTTTTTAATATATTTGTAAGTGACATAGGAGAAGGCTTGGTAGGAAAAGTTTGTCTGTTTGCTGATGATACAAAGGTTAGTAATAGGGTGGATATTCCTGGAGGTGTCTGCAACATGGAAAATGATTTAGCTTTACTGGATAGATGGTCAAAACTGTGGAAACTAGAGTTTAATGTCTCTAAATGTAAAATCATGCACTTGGGTAGAAGGAATCCCTGCTCTGAGTACCGTATGGGCAGCACTGTGTTAGCCAGGACCTCGGAGGAGAGAGATTTAGGGGTACTGATTACTGATGGCTGCAAGATGAGTGGACAGTGTAGCCAGGCAGTGGGAAAAGCAAGCAGGATGCTCGGCTGCATAGCTCGAGGCATCACCAGTAGGAAGAGGGAGGTTGTGATGCCGCTGTATAGAGCCCTGGTAAGGCCACAGCTAGAATACTGTGTGCAGTTCTGGAGACCTTACCTGCAGAAAGACATTATTCAAATAGAACGTGTCCAAAGGCGGGCAACAAAAATGGTGGAAGGACTTACACTTAAAACTTATCAGGAGAGACTTAAAGAACTTAATTTGTACAGTCTGGAGGAAAGAAGGGAGAGGGGGGACATGATTGAGACCTTTAAATATGTGAAAGGATTGAATAAGGTTCAGGAGGGAAGTGTTTTTAAGAAGAAGCTTAATGATAGAACAAGGGGGCACAACCTGAAGCTAGTCGGGGGGAAGATCAGGAGCAATGTTAGAAAATATTATTTTACAGAAAGAGTAGTAGATGCTTGGAACAAACTTCCAGCAGAGGTAGTTGAAAAATCAACAGTCACTGAATTTAAACATGCCTGAGATAAGCACACATCTATCCTAAGATAAAGAGTACATACAGTATACACATAAGGGCAGACTAGATGGACCGTATGGTCTCCTTCTGCCGTCAACCTTCTATGTTTCTATGTGGTGGCCGTCTAGCGTCTTATTTAACACTAGCGCCAAAAAGGATGCAGCACTCTGGTTGAAGCAACGCCAGATGAAACCTGGTGCAGTTCTTCAAGATCCCATAGAGCACAATGGGCAGAACTGGATTCACGTGTTTAATGATTCAATATTTGTATTGGGACTTGTCAATTATTGAAACACAGGACCTAGATGGGCCAAAGTGTTTTTTGGTCTTGGGTTATTAAAAATTGATTTTAATGGCTTCTTTTGCTTAACATTGTGTAATTTGGACTCCAGAAACTAAAACACAGCCGAAACGCACTGTAAAGTTTGCCCCCTTTTGTCCCCAGCAGTGATTTCTTGTAACTGAAATGATGAAACACAGATACAACCATAACAACATTGCTGTTAGAGCAATTCATATTCTGTTGATTGTTGTTTTAGTTATTTAGTTTGTCATTTAGGGGACAATCCCTTTTCATGTCTAAATTCCTCTTTGCTAGTTTTTCCCTAACTGTCCTTTTTCCAGAGCTGATGTATACAGATGCTCAGTTAACCTACTAAATATGTCTAATGTATTTTGGACTGTATAGCCAGAGCCTATTTGACTGTTCTATTCATTTAACACTTTTAGCACACCCATTATTTATGGTTTGTGATACTGGGGGAGCATTGTTTAGATTTGTTTCTATCAAAAGGTGTATTCTGCCATAGAAACCTAGGCCCTTATTTAACAAGGGATAGCGCCAGGTAGCAAATGGTGAGCGAATGGTAATGACGGTCACCGCCACGAGAACGCCGGCTCCCCTCCGCAATCACACATTTATCAAGCCGATCCTGCTTAGCGACTGACAGAGCGCCAGATAGCGAATCATTCATCATTATTCCAGCCTCACCCCACAGCGCCAGCGAGCGACCTTGAACAGCGACAGGTATGACCTCTCGCTACCTGGCGCTCTCCAATGCATTTCAATGGAACAATCTTTAAATATTAATAATTAATTGCTATTAATCTTTTTTTTTTTTTTTTTAAATGTCAAAAATTCTGTGACCACTTCTGCAATGTTAGTTTTTTGTTTTTTTAAGGTTAAAAAAAAAAAATGTGTGCAGAATTGATATTACAGTTCTGATATTAATGTATTCATATTACAACCCGTTTTGAAAAACTTGTTTTTTTTTTTCCAAAAATATGGTTGTTTGGGGGTTAAAAAACTACTTTTAACCCATCGCCGCCAGCGCTCTGGGGTTTAAACAAGCATTTCACTGCGCGAGAATTTTTGGAGCGTGATTTGTTAATGAATGTGCTGGGAGCCGTTCGCTATGGCCATTCGCTGTCATGCGCTCCCATACAGCGCGGAACCTGTCAAATAGCGACTCCTAACCCCGTATTCAACATTACCGCACACCGACTGAGTCGCTATCAACTACAGAACAACGGTCAAGCACAGCGAATACTAGCGGGCGCTCTGAAAATGCCGCTACTGTCGCTCATCTGTCGCTACCTGGCGCTATTAATGAATCGGCCTCCTAGTATGTATGATCACTGTTTCTCAACCTGCGGTGCACGTACCCAGGGGGTGCACAGCAATGTTTAGGAGGGCACCAACAGGGGGTTATTATGGCTCTGCTATACTATTTTATTAGTAAAACATTATGCTTTCCTGCTTTAAAAAGGACTACAAGACCCTTGACGTATTTATTTT
Source organism: Gastrophryne carolinensis (assembly GCA_027917425.1). Taxonomy (NCBI): domain Eukaryota; kingdom Metazoa; phylum Chordata; class Amphibia; order Anura; family Microhylidae; genus Gastrophryne; species Gastrophryne carolinensis. The sequence continues at coordinate 179,297,607 of CM051237.1, read as the reverse complement.
GGCAACATTAAAGTAGATCAAACCTGGCCCAGAAGTCTATGAGGGCCAGCTGTTACCCTCTCCCAGGGGCATTCCAGATTGGGATGCCCCGCTCTGTGAAACCCCTCCAGTCGCCTGATATTCTTACCTGTCCCACAACACATGCACAGAAGGCCGTGGCATCACTCGCATCCTCTTTTGGCGTGGGCGCGCACAGCTGAATTATGTGAGTGATGCCGTGTGGCGCCGATGCACGCGGCTGGGATTCCATTCAGCTTTTCCACACATTAATATGGGCGGCCCATACGCCGCTGGACCGAGGAGAGGTGAGTTAACTGGGCGAACGGCATGATTTCACACAAGGGGACAGCCCAAAACCCCAGATAGTAAAAACCCTGGGATTTGGTCCACACTAACACGTTTTAGTTAAATGAAATTGTAACCGCTTCTGTGATTTCTTCATTTGTAGTCGCAGCTTTGCTAAACAATTCATTAATAAAGTCATGTATTCATATTCGCTATCTGAGTTAAAATGCATTCCAACAGGAACAGGGTCTTTATTACAGTTGAGGACAAATCTGTTTGTTAGAACGGAAGGCCTGCAGCACGGGATCTTCTATAGCTAAGAGGTCCAAAATGAATTTAAAATACACCCCTGCTGTCCCCCCCCCCCCCAGGGTCATCCTGATTTGGGCTGCCACATTATATGTACCCCGTCATGTTGCCCTGTACTCAGCTCTATTTAGCAATCCCATGGCGCAGCGCGTTCATCTCACCTGGCAGACTTGAATGGCTGCCGGTACAAGCCAGTAAGCATGCCACGCATCCCTCAGCTATGCGCGCTGTTTCAGGTGTAAACAACCTACTTTATATGATAAAACCTGAAGGATTTATCAAAACACCATTTGATTTATGAATGTCTGTCAGATAAGAAGATTGAAAGCTGATGAAGCCAATTCAGTAGTCAGCATATGCATTTGCTGTGGAAACGCACGCTTTTTGACCTCACGGGCGCAACTTGAGGAGTGCAGAGGTTGTGCCTGCCAGCATGGTCCAGTAGGTCAGGGGTGCCCATAATTGTTGCTCCTCCTCCTTATTTATCACATCTGTGCTCACTTGGCTTCATTTAAGGAAGCACTATTTGTTTCAGTCTCTAGGGGCCTTATTCATGAAGGGATAGCGACAGGTAGTGCCTTGTAAGTGTCAGGTAGCGGAAGGTGAACGCCGGACATGGCACACAATACCACATTTATGAAGCCGAATCTAGTGAGCGACTGGAACAACGCCATGTAGCGTACGATTCATCATTATCCCAGGCTCAGCGTACAGCACCGGCGTTCTGCCTTGCAGAGTGCCACGTCTTACCTCTCGCTACCTGGCGCTCTCCCATACATTTCAGTGGACGATCCTTAAATCCCTTTCCTGATCCCAATTTTTTTTTTTTTTGTAAATAAAATCTCAAATCTTTCTGACATGTATCCTGGCCTAGAAAATGACATTTTTGAAAACTTTTTGGATTAATAATATTTTTATGCAGAATTGTCCTGCAGAACATGTCTGGTATTAAAGTGTTCATGTTACAATGTAATAACAATGTAATTCCATATGTTTTCCCTTTGTTACTAGTGGATACATGTTCAAAAACAGACTTTAATCGCACAGCCTCTTGTGCTATGGGCTACAACTACATGAGTTTGAGCGCCGGCGCTGTTTGAGGCTGTTTTTTTGATGAATGTGGTGTGAGTCAGTTGCACCGAGCTGGCGTTACCTTTCCCTCCCATACAGTGTAGTACTGCGACTCACACAATATATTCATCAATGCCGCCCATCGTCTGAGGCGCTCTGAAACAAAGAATTATGGCCAAGCACAGCCACTACTAGAGGTCGCTCAGAAATCCTCACTACAGACGCTCATCTGTCGCTACCTGACGCTAGTAATGAATCAGCCTGTAGGTGTCTTGTTGCATCCAGTTGAGTTAAAAGACAGAAACTTTCCTGTATGAGCTGTGAAAGGGCCCTATTTAATATTTGCACTTTTAATTATGGCACTTTCTGCCCCCCCCCCATTAGATTTTCCACACAGCATTGCACTGTAACTTTGGCCCTTATTTAACAAGGGATAGCGCCAGGTAGCGAATGGTGAGCGAACGGTAATGACGGTCACCGCCACGAGTACGCCGGCTCCCCTCCGCAATCACACATTTATCAAGCCGATCCTGCTTAGCGACTGAGATAGCGCCAGATAGCGAATCATTCATCATTATTCCAGCCTCACCCCACAGCGCCAGCGAGCGACCTTGAACAGCGCCAGGTATGACCTCTCGCTACCTGGCGCTCTCCAATGCATTTCAATGGAACAATCTTTAAATATTCATAATTAATTGCTATTAATGTTTTTATTTTTTTTTTTTTTTAAATGTCAAAAATTCTGTGACCACTTCTGCAATGTTAGATATTTTTTTTAAGGTAAAAAAAAAAATAAAAAAAAAATGTGTGCAGAATTGATATTACAGGTCTGATATTAATGTATTCATATTACAAAATGTTTTGAAAAACATGGTTTTTTTTTTTCAAAAAATATGGTTGTTTGGGGGTTAAAAAACTACTTTTAACCCATCGCCGCCAGCGCTCTGGGGTTTAAACATGCATTTCACAGCGCGAGAATTTTTTGAGCGTGATTTGTTAATGAATATGCTGGGAGCCGTTCGCTAGGGCCATTCGCTGTCATGCGCTCCCATACAGCGCGGAACCTGTCAAACAGCGACTCCTAACCCCGTATTCAACATTACCGCACACCGACTGAGTCACTGTCAACAACCGAACAACGGCCAAGCACAGCGAATACTAGCGTGCGCTGTGAAAATAACGCTACTGTCGCTCATCTGTCGCTACCTGGCGCTATTAATGAATCGGCCTCCCCGTGGCTGCCCCCAGGTAAAAATGGTGGGTGCTTGACTGTGCGTTTGTAACAGCATACACTTTATGGCCACTAGTAAGATGAATGGTTTCGTTTCTACACTTTTATATTGGTTTGTGGATCTTCTTTAGCTCTCCTTTATTCCACAATGCTGTACAGACCACATGGAATTATTCCCATTGGCCTTTGTTCAGCACATCATCTAATAACAATGGTGTTTAACGTCACATTAAAGTGTAGCTCACAGTGTAAAACTTGAATTTCTGGGTGGTTCCTTACATTGTTCTTGCTCACAGGGCACATTGCACAAAGCACAATTAGTAGCGAAAGCGCCACGTATGTGCTATACCTCTCAGGAAACACAAGAGTGTGATTTAGAACAATACATATTTTTAATTTGTCTCCTGCAGAGCAAGTTTCGCTCTCCAACCCCCAATTCCCTGTGAGTTTCGGCCTTGTCAATGAACAGCAGGAAACAGAATAAAGGGCTATCGTTTTTTCTAGGGGGATGGGGTGAGAGAAAATTAGTGAGCAGAGTACAAAAAAAACCAACAACACAATAAGTTCCATAGGGTATTGGTGTATATTGTATAACACTTTATAGAAGTGAGTGAATTACCCAATATTTTTCACAAATGGCATATTTTTTTTTTAGAAATGCACAACACATAAGGTGCTTATGAGCATTAGAAGGACATCTCACAAGCTTCTGAGCCTATAGGCACCATGTCAATATTGAGGATTTGCCTACTGATCGGTAAGATTATTTGGTTATTTAGGGCCTTATATAAGAAACACTAACGCCATGTAGTATCACATAGCGTCAGGTGAACGCCGGGCACAGTATGTGAAAGTCATATATATGAAAGTCGATCTGGTGAGCGCCTCTAATAGCGTCACATGTATCACTAGCAGTGGCTCAGTGTAAAGCGTTCAGCAGCGCCATATAGCACCTGTCGCTCAGTTGCGTTCTCCAATACAATTCAATGGTCCTTAATTTGGGTATAAATAGAGTTTGGGTCCACTTTTTCCCACTATTTTATCATATGATGATTGTTTTGGCACTCCTGGCCACCAACCAAAGACTTATATTGTCATTTATTTAAATATTTTTGTGTTTGTCAGAATTGTATCTGTTTAGTCTGCCATTGCAGTGTCAGTGTTACAGTGTTGAAACAATGTCATTCCATATGTTTTCGCTCTGGTGCTGGTGTATACGTGTTCAGAAACAGACTATTATTATATTGCATCTGTCGCTAGAGGAGCCAGATTTATAGTGCCGACGCTGGCAGTGCCGAGCATCAGACGCACTTAACTGGCGCTACCTATCATTCGCTGCAGTATTGTCCAGTTGTTATATGTAGCGTCACCTTGGATGGCTTTCCCTTGGGGCGCTACATATGCATTGATTCAGGGAGAGCCTTCTACAGCGCCCTCCAGACATCACATTTATCACTGCTGGACAGGATAGTACAGCAGGACACTACATACTTTTCCAGTGCCAAAGCGATGTTATAGCGCCAGACACCCATTTGAAGCGTACTCTTGCGGACGCTCTAAGCCCTGCTACATAGCCGCTCAAATGGCAATACGTGGCGCTAGACTTAAATCAGCCTCCACACCTTTTATTTGGGAAATGTCAGAATTGTATGTGCAGGTCTGTCATTGTAGTGTCATTTTTCCAATGTAGAAACAATGTAATTCCATGTGTTTTCGCTCTGGTGCTGGTGTATATATGTTAAGAAAGAGACTCTTTTCATATAGCGTCCAACGCTCTATGCTAGAGCGCCCAGTTTTATAGTGACGACACTGGCTGATTTTTTTTTCTTAAATAGGGGGTTCAGTGCAAAACGTCAGACACACTTAACTGGTGCTACCTATCGTTCGCTGCAACGCTGTCCTGTTGTTAGATGTAGCGTTGCCTTGGGTGGCTTTCCCTCTGGGCGCTACATATGCATTGATTCAGGGAGAGCGCTTCTACAGCCCCCTCCAGACATCACATTTATCAATGCTGGACAGGATACTACAGCGCCACTTGTCCAGCACCAAAGCTAAGCTATAGCGCCAGACACCTGCTTGCAGTGTACTCTAGCGCCGCTACATAGACGCTCAAATGGCAATACATGGCGCTAGTCTTAAATCAGCCTCCACATCTTTTATTTGGAAAATGTATGTCAGCAACAAAGGTGTTACTAAATGTGATGGGGGTCCAGTGCAGGCATTACATTGGGCCCCATCATGTGATCCTTTTTCCTGTCATTCTAACTAAAATGGATACAATTAGACTACTAAGGAGGTAAATAGCCAAAAGCACCTGCACATGATGCCATCTGAGTAAAAATCAAATAAATATGCAGGAGCCCATGGGCAGGAAAATGTAGGGCAGTTTCTTGGTGAAATGGCTCTTGACGTTGGAAGGAACGTTTCCTCTCCCATCTTATAGTGCTCCTGTCCCATAGCGGTATGTGCCCTGCCTCTTCCTTAGAAGCAGGCAGTCCCCCCATATGTGGGAATAAGGAGCATGGCACATAAATGCACCCCCCCCCCCCGCCTACATACACACTGATCTTGGCACCCAGGGCGATCGCCCTGCTTGTTCCAGCCAATAGCTATAGGTAAAATGTATGTGATTACAGCTCTGACTGCTCACTGACCAATGGCTGGCTTTAGATGTCATGTAAAATGACAACAGAAAGGTGCAGAAGCAGCCTATTCGGTCAGGGAGCCCTATAATTGCTGCTCCTCTAACGTATTCTTCATTTATGAAGAGCGACATTTTGAAAGCATGTGAGTGCGCCTGTCAGCCACTGCGCCTTTTTTAGGGCTGCTATTTTTTCAGAATGGTGCTGCTAGTCAAAGCGCCAGTGTTAAATAAGCAGCTTGAATTGTCGCACTAGGTATTGGCCAGGCTGTTGGACCTTTAATAGCGTCAGTGAGTGATACTTTGTATTCCCAAACTCGCTAATGGTTGCCCAGGGCAGGGCCAGTGGCCAGTGCGATAAAAAAAATTCTGCCCCCTCCTCTGACCCATCCAATGGTGCTGCTGCTGTCCCATACCCATACCTGCCAAGCTATGCCTCCATAGCAGCAGGCAGTGACCCTTCAATATGCCTGAGCTTGGCGTATGGCTGCCACCCCGAATAGTGGCCCTGACTCAACTGAGGAAAAGAGAATGGCTGTGATGAAGGCGCCCTGAATGGCCTAGGTGCCCAGGGCAACCACCCTGTCTGTCTTCCACTAGAAACAGCCCTGTGTTGCCTGAAGCTACCATGAGCCATGAGTGATAACAACTAATAAAGAGGGTTTAGGCAATTAACCTCATTGCGTACCAAATCATGTGTCTTCAAAACTCAGGATATTGACTATCCCAGGTTTTGTTCCTTGCCCGCTGTGTAAAACCCCCTAGATTGTTTCTTAAAACTCACCTTTCGCCAGTTCTATGGGGCAGGCGTGGGCTGGGGTTCAATCAGAGCCATATGCCATGCTTATTAATGATCGACAATTAAAGTTGCAACCTGGTCGGTATTTTTTATTACATTACTGGCTGCTGGCCTGGCGGTGCCGTCATTTGTTTTTTGAGGATGTAAATGAGGATGGGAAAAGTATACCCACAATTAAAATTACCTGATAAAACAATTACCAGCACTGCCAGGTCAATGGCCGATAAAGTAAAAGAAAAAATTCCAGCCAGGTGGCAACCCGTTTGGCAATATGGCCATCCTGTCCCCCATCCGAATGACTAGGTGCGGGAGCATGCCTCAGCTCAGAGATGCTGGTGATGCAGCAGCAATCTCTGTGGGAGCTGCTGGAAAAGGTGAATTTTGCGGCGATCTGGGGGAGGGGGGCAGATTCCCATTTGGGATGCCCCATGGGAAGCCAGAGGCCGTCCCTGAAGTCTTTTAGGCCACCAAGGGTTTTGTTCCATTTTAAAGATGTTTCTTGGTATGATTTTCATGCAAAGTATCTAAAACGTCATCCCAATAGTTTAAACAGCAGTTTGGTTCAAGCTTATGTACAAATTGGCAGATTTTGCAAGATTTCTTTTTGTACCAGCAGGTGGCAGCACAATCTAGTCGACCAAGGACCTTACCGACAAGCAAGAAAGCCTATAGGTGATCCATGTCAGAACTTTCTAATGTTTTGTAATACAGTAAAAGCACATCCTTCCCCCAGCAAAAACCGACAGCTGGCTGATGCCTCATCTCAAATATAACTAAAGCAGCACTTTATTACTGTTTGATTTGCAGTCTCTCATGATGATCTCTCATCATATCCCTCCCCTATTCAATCTAATTCATCCACCACCCCCTCCGTGTAGTCTACATACTACATATCTATATCATTACAAAACCTGCAGCCAGATTAATCTGTATCATAGCTTTTCTCTATGTCTAAATTATCTGTATCACAACCTGACCCACATCCTGCTCCGTGTGTACTGCACAAACCTGCTGCCAAATGACAACCAGGCCCACAGCACCATTTAAAAAAAAAAACACTCCCTCTATATTCTCTGCAATAAAGGAGTGTCATGGCATGCCCGCTCCACTGCAGTGAATAGAGTGGGTTTGGACAGTCACTGTGGGCTGTTTATTACAGTGCTTGCTGGTGAGTGGGGACGCTGTGGGACTCGGACCCATCGAGTTTTATTCAGGATGGAAAGGCTATGAGAACAAAAGGTATTACTTCAGTTTTGTCTTTTCCGTTTTGTTCTGTGCCCCCGGGGCATCCCTAGTTGGCCCATTTAAAGTCACCTCTTCCCAGTCCAACAGCGCTACAGACTCTCGTCCCCTTGGAGCTATTCGCAACGCATATTAATTGCTTGGCAAATGTGCGCCAGCCCCAGCTGGGTTTTGTTCTGCTTTAAGTCATCTCTACCCAACCTGACCCACATCTCCATAAACTATATATCCCAACATGGATACATTTATAATTTCTTTGTTTCTCTGCCTTTTTATCTTCATAGTGTCTGGAGCATTCAGGTACAGTGGTGCTTGAACAGAACAAATGTTAAAAGAGGCTAGTGAGTGTCAGGCAATGAATAAAATAGTGTTGTAGCCAGCGACATATTTAGCAGTTTGAAGCCGCAAAATCATAATCTTTATTAAAAATTGTTAGATTTTTGCCCTTATTCATCAAGCGATAGCGCCAGGTAGTGTCTGACGGGCGCCAGGTCCCGCCAGCTAACGGCGGCTACCGACTCAAGTACGCCCGGCGTCGGCCACAATGACGCATTTATCAAGCTAAATGAGGCTAGCGCCGGCGAGAGCGACAGCTAGCGCGGGATTCATCATGTAGCCGACTGCAACGAACAGCGCCGCTGCTAATCCCATCACAGCGCCAGGTCTGACCTGTCGCTCCCTGGCGATGTCCAATGCATTTCAATGGAGCAATCTTTAATTAATCATAATTACTTGCTATTAATGTTTTTGTTTTTTTTTTAATGTCAAAAATTCTGTGACCACTTCTGCAATGTTAGGATTTTTTTTTAAGGTAAAAAAAAACAAAAAAATGATTTTGTGCAGAATTGATATTACAGGTCTGATATTAATGTATTCATATTACAAAATGTTTATAAAAACTTGTATAATTTTACAATCAAAAAATATGGTTGTTTGGGGGTTAAAAACTATTTTAAATCCATCGCCGCCAGCGCTCTGGGGTTTAAACAAGGAATTCACAGCGCGAAAAAATTCGGAGCGTGATTTGTTAATGAATCTGCAGCAAGCCGTTCGCTCTGGCCATTCGTTGTCAGGCGCACCCATACAACGCAGAACCTGTGAAACAGCGACCCCTAAGCCCGTATTCAACATTACCGCACACCGACTGAGTCGCTGTCAACAAGCAAACCCCGGCCAAGCACAGCGAATACTAGCTGGCGCTGTGAAAATCACGCTACTGGTGCTCATCTGTCGCTACCTGGTGCTATTAATGAATCGGCCTCTTATAACATCATGTGCATGTAACTGCAATTTTCATTTTAACTTTGTGAACCTAATTGTAAATATGACAGGTCTCTGGCCTAAAGCCATTAGCAGTCACTGACAGCATCGGTCTAGCCTTAAACCCAGGAGATTAATGATTCATCTCAGAAACTTCCAGCTACGCAGTTCCTTCTAAAAGCATCATATCCGTTACATAGGAAATCCCAATCACTTCTCTCTGGCGTCATCTGAGTTTTCTGTAAACATTGATGGTCATCAGGCAATGCCACTGCTGCTGTTGCCCAATGTCTGCACAGGCTGACTGCAGGCTTTCACCATATGTAAAGGGCCAGCCATGGCGATTTCAAAAGTATTGGCATCCCAAATAATTACGCTGGGCGGACAGGCCTTAGCTGAAAAAATGAAAATCAGAAATGATGAGTGGGTATAACAAAAATGATCTTTAGAAAAGTGTTTAGGTGCTAGTGGTAGAGTAACAAGAGTAACACATAGGCACATATAAAAATAGTTCATACTGTATCCATATAATTATTAGGTTTCTAGGAATATCAGATTTAGCTTTGGAATATAAAAATATAAAATTTTTTATATGTCTAGTAGTGGATACAAAAGTTTATTTTTCTGTTTCAATATTCTCTGTTTCAATATTTTTGCTTTCAAAGATACAAACGTCATTTCAAGAAGTCTCCTCATGTAGGGATCCCTGCATTCATTAACAAGTACCGCAATGTGTATAATGGTGTCGGGACAGCATAGCTGAAGGTATATACTAGCAGAAAAGGATTTCAAGCAAGGGGTATAATAATCTATAGAATATATATTTTTATTATACTGTATTATTGGAGAGATAATGATGGCTTATATAGCGCGTGGCATATCTGCCGCTGCATAATTCACTCAGAGGAAGAAAGGAGATCTTCATTTCTCCTTACATAACTGATGAATAAAAGAGATAGATGAGAGAGAGTCTAGATGGAAAAAGAGTAGATAGAATTTTGAGAAGAGGCTGGGGAAACTGTGGAAGGAGAAGAGGAACAGGGGGTTACATGCTCTGGCCAAGCTCGTTTTCTTCGTTTAGTGCAGGAGAGTGCTGGGGATAGTCGGCCAAGCATATTGCCTCCATGGCTCCCAAACTGTCAAAGAATTTCTTGTGAGTATCGCTAAGGATTCTGGAAAAATCTCATTGATGAAAAAAACATTCATTCACAGCGATGCTTCTGATATCGGAGTAAATTGTTTCATCCATGCCCTAGCTATCACTTGTTTAGTAGCACTCTCGGGGTGCATTGTTCCAAGTTTTATATGCCATTTACATTGTCAGGACATTAATGGAACACTTACAGGCTGTCAACCAAATATCTTCCCATCATTTGTCAGATGGGCATCAGCCTAGGTCTCTTTCCCACTTCTCTACATATTTATGGGCAGTGCGTCTGGGGGGTCAATTAACTGCTGTATATAAGGAAATCATACACCGATACCCACATTTTTGGTACAGACTTTTTCAAAAACGACCACTTCTGGCAAGAGGGGTGTCATTTAGTTAAAGGTAATAGCTAGCGTCGCAATAGGAGATATTGGAAGAAGATGCATATAGGGCTTTAACCCAATCTAAGAAGCGATTTCCAAAGCCCCACTTCCACAACACCCAAAACAAGTAGTTCCAGGATAGTGTGTCAAAGGCCTTTTGAACATCTAGTGCTAGTAAAAATGAAGGGAAATTCCTAGTGTGCGCATGGTGGATCAGGTGGGCAACCCTTCGGACATTATCTCCTGTCTGACATGCAGGTATGAAACCAACAGGATCTTTATGCAACAAATGTGTTCAACCGCATGGCGAGCACCTTTGCTACCAATTTGATGTCCATATTGATCAATAAGATTGGCCTGTAGTTCAAGGTTAAGAGACAGACCCTATCGAGTTTTGAGATCATGCAAATTTCAGCTTTGAATTAGGGCCCAAAGAAGGCATATGCACACAAGACATTAAAAAAGGTTTGTCAGGTGGGGCTCTAAAATAGACACAAATTTTTGTAATCCGCTAAATCCGTCATGGCCCGAAGTTTGTTCATTGGATTTTGGCGAGGGTGGTGATTCTAGCTCTCATCTGGCCAATAACCCATCTTGGCTGCTAGAAAGTGACAGGGGTGAACTACCGCAAGTGTGAGGAAGCTACACTGGAGAGTGAGCCTGGCTGTTTCCTGGCATCTGATGGAGTCCACCTCTCCCCCATTGTCATCCTTTTCTTACAATCCTTTATACAATCAGCGTTCCTCGAAGCCACTGCTGGCACCTCTATTTGCGATTGTGCCCCTCCTAGATCAGTCTCCATGCAATCACCCACCCTTATTGTACCCATATTTAGATACCTTTACACATCAGTTCTATATACCCCTCCTACTTTCCCCACATCAGGTCAGGGGCCACATCAGTTGGGTCTGAGGGTCATGCGTGTGCTTTGCTGTGGTCAGAGAAAGCTATGGAGACACTTTGGCTTGCCATGCTCATTTACACTTAGAGCTCCAAGGGACATAGTGGGTGTTAGACCACTTTTCTGTGTGGCCATGGAGAAATAAACTTGAAAGTAGGCTTCTACACAGCACTGCATGAAATGAAGGCGAAGCACAGACTTGGACTGGCCCCACAGGGTTACCAGGAAAAAAAACTGTGGGCCCCTGATCCCAGGGGCCCCTTTGAGGGCCTTCATCACCAAACCTGAACTATGTATAGCTTATTTGTGGCATCCCAAGTGCAGATAGTTTGGCATAATGTTTAAGTGCATGGAACCTTAAAGTGAACCAAAACCCAGGATTTTGGTCCTTCCCCCTGGTGCAGTTTCGGGTTCCCCCGCTGTGTGAAATTCCCCAGAACACTGAGCTCACTCACCTCTCCCACAGCGTAGACACAACCACTCGTCCAGTCAGTATCTCCTGTTGCAGTTTATTTCATATTAACATGCTACTAAAGAAGCTTAATAGAATCCTAGTTGCACTTGCGAGCGTCGCGCGGCATCACTCAGCTCCCTTCAGCTGTGCGCGAACGGGGTCATTTAATTGCGGCTGGCAGGGCCATGCACAGCCGAGAAAGGAGACAGATGATGCCGGCTGCGAATGTGCCATGGGTTTGGAGGAAAGGTAAGATTATCGGGCAACTAAAGGTGTTTCAAAGAGCGGAGAGGGAGTAAGCCACATAGACTCCAGGTTGGGCTTTGGTCCACTTTAATGTAAGGTATGACTAAGGGCTAGTAACAGCCTGAAACGCGTTACCTGGTCCCAATGGTGGAGGGGAGCACTTTCTGACTTACAAGACGTTTGACGGCTGTGTTTGGAATTATCCTCATTTTAAGCTATGAAGTAAAAGCTAAGTTTTAACCCTTTTCAAGCTGGACATTGCAATTGTAAACGATTTGGGGAGTTTTCAGGAGATCCTGAGGTCCGTGCTGTTTGGGTCTGAGGGTGAGCTAGTTATTGCTTGCTTATGTCCACTTTAATGTAAGCCCGTTATACTTGCATCTTAACGTGGCATGCCAGATTGCAACCAGATTGCTGGCCCGTCTGCCTTGGCAAAGTGGTATCTAGGTTGGTGCATAGTTGCTGCCACATATCTGGAGATGAGTGAAACGGTTCGTTTGAACTGAAGTTCGCTTCAAATTTCATTTCAGTTCCATTTGTCACAAACCTGAATCTTCTGAGGTTCATGGCGATTGAGCTTTCCCTGAAATCTTGACTCATCGCTGTCCCGCACTGGTCTCCACAGCATCCAGTGGCTCGGCTTGGCTCCCGGCTTCTCTGCTTGCCACCTCTTTTATATTGGGAGTAAGCTGTGACATCATTCCACTCTTAAAAATTAAAACAAAACCAGGAAGGGGGGGGGGGGGATCCCACTCCTTTTTAAAAGAAAATTAAAACCTTGTGGGGGTCCCTCTTATCCATAAAAAACAGCTACCAGCCCACATAGCCCATGGGCCGCTGGCTTATCCACATCCTCCGGGGTTTGGGGATGCAGGTAATAGGGCGGGGCATTATGCCAAGTCACCTGCTTTCTGGCAGGTGACTTACCGGCCCCTCATGCCCTGTGAACTGGTATAGTGGTCTCAAAGACCTCGTACCAATTCACAAAGAGTTAAATGTAAAAAAACAGACAGACTCAAGAATAAAAAAGTATTCTCTTTCCCTCCATACTTACCTCTATTCCATAGCCAGTCTCCGCAGGAATCTGCACCGATCTGCCGCTGCTGTCGCTAACAGATCGCTAGAGATCTGCAAATGCTGGGTGTGCGTCCAGCCTCTGCTGATCTACTAACCTGTCAGTGACAGCTCGGCTCCCTGCTGCAGGGAGGGGCTATTTTTACTGTGATGTTACAGCTCACTCCCAGTATAAATGCCCCTCACTACCGTGAGGAGCAGAGATGCCTGGAGCCCAGCAGTGCCTCTGGATGCTGCAGAGACCAGCGTGGGACAGCCCTGAAGGATGAGGACAATGCCCAATGCTGGAATTAATTAAGCTTATTTTCTTTTTTTGGGGCGTGAGTTCATTGAAAGTTCAGTTTGGACGAACCTTAATTTCTTGGGAAAATTGACCAAACCAAACTTTTGAAAAGTCTGCTCATCTCTACACATAACACTGACAATAATACAATGATATTGGTGGTCAGGACTGGCATTAGAAAAGTTTAGGTCCCATACAACCTCAATGTCAAGGACCACCCCAGGTTACCTTCTTATTTTGGCATGGATTTCTATAGATATAAACATGAGTAGCTGTGGGCACACCCAGGAATGCGCAAAAAGACCCCATACCAGTTCAAAGGACAGGGGGTGGAAAGCCAACAGCCCAATATGCTTGCTGACCACCTTGCTTCATTATCTGCACTGCCAATGGCCAGGGGTTGCAGAAGAGCCAGTTGCCCCTTAGCATGTGTTTTGTGTAGTGTTTTTTTCCACTACTGTTTGTGCACTAGTGTGGGGCCCCATCGTGTGCAAAAGAGCTTAGGGACTGGGGCACTGGCAGTGCCAGGGACTAGTTGGTCAGTGTCTTAGCCATGGGTTTAATCTCTGGGGGGGGGCTTTGGCAACCTCTGGCACAGACCTCCTCTTAAACACCCTCTTAAAAACCTTTTGAAATTAGTGATGTGTTACAAACAAGACTTGAAGGGTATGAATGTGGAATATGCTTGCAATAAGTCTACATTTTTGCATGACAAATTTGTTAACAAGCTGACTTTTTTTGTTTTTTATCATGATTTTGGGACTACTTGATACCTGTTTCTAGATTTGTGAATTACTTTTCACTGTTGGTATAATCTGATCCGCTATTCAGTAAAGGATCTACTCGCTAGCAGTAATGTACACCAATCTAAACACAAGTAAGCCAATAGGATCACCATGTTGTTAGAAATATGAAGAAGTACAGCTGTTTTCAGAAGGTTTCTTGAAGTAGACTCAATACAATGTGTAATGGTTGCTATTTGTTTTTGTCTCTTACTAACATTAACATTCCTCCCTGAACCGATTAGTTCTGTTATCCAATACAAGAGGGTAAGATGCATAAATGGCACAAAGGATAGTCCCATTTATGTTTTGTCTTAATGGATATACGTCTCTAACATTTGTAGCGTGTAAAACCATGTATACTGATTATCCTTTTTTAGATTTTATATATCTTTATTTTTTCAGATTAAGAGACAATGAAGAGTTAAAACTAAAAAGACTTTTTCTGAGATGAAGGTGGATACAGGAAGACATACAGCATAAAAGGGGTCAAGGACGGAGTGCGCTTCAGCATGTGATGCAGTCGGACGTGTGGTAGCCATGTCGCGCGCGCCACGATTATCAGGAGGTTTAGCGGAACCGGATAAGCAACATACCTGGGTAAGATGTCATCTCTGCAGCAACTAAGGGTCCTTTAGTGTGCAGGAGAATGGGCAAAGCTCACAGCGGGAGGCATCAAACATCAGCCAGAGTGGCGCAGGTTGGGTCCAAGATGGCGGCCGATGACCGCAGCTCAAGACAAGAATCTGGAGGCACACAGAAGCCTGAGCATGGCTGCAGCCAAGATGGTGCCTGATCCCAGCTACACAGAATGCCTGGCCGCAGATGAGAACTTCACCCCTGCTGCAAGTGAGCAATAGGATCATATTTCATTTAAAGCTGATGGCAGCCCTTAGAAAATGTGAACAAAATGTTTAAGCAGACAATTAACACTAACAAATTAACCAATCATTGTACAAGGGAGCTGGAAAAGGTGGCCCTCAGTTTGGGTGCCCTTGATGATAGATTGGACTATGTCACCGCAGTCCTTGAAATGCATCAGGATGATATGGGGAAGCTCAAGGCGGAAATGGAGAAAGGTGGAGGAAATGGAGAATAGGAAACACAGGATGAACCTGAGGTTTTGGGGCCTCCCTGAAAGTATGGACGATGCGTAATGCACCATCACTGCCTTGTGCCAGGGACTGCTTCCAGGTATCCCTATTGAGCATCTGGTGCTCAGCAATGTACACTGCACCCTGGGCTCCTGTAGGAAAGCTAATGAGCCCCTTCTGGATATATTTGTTCGGTTTCACTTTTATAAAACAAAAGAGAGGATCCAGCAAGCAACCAGAGAATCTGACACTCTTGTTTTCCAGGGATCTGTTTATCAAGTGTTCTCAGACCTCACACCTGCTACAATACATAGGAGAAGAGAAATGGGTCCACCCCTAAAGATCTTGCTGAATAACTGCGTTAGATAGAAGTGGGGCCTTTCCGTATTAGCGGGTATCTGGGTTGTCCAAGGGGACCCTTATATATCTTATCTCTGTAAGGCTTATCTAGATGGTGGTGCAGATCCCATGCTCACCATCACTACCGTTCACTTATTTTAGAGATGGATGGCAGTGCTGGAGATCAAGACAGTGAAGCAGGTTAAGCAGCAGGTCTGAAGCTTAACTCCCCTTTGGAAATAGATACGGTCATTTCAGTTTTTCGTTGGTGGGGAAGCGGTTTCTCAACTGATATGACTGTAGTCCAGAGACTGCGGCCACGAGGCCCAGGGAGACTGGGATTTCAGAGGCCACCAGGTTGGTACTGCCTCTAATTATTTGCCTTTTGGAGTGATTGTATTACTTGTTGTATATGCTTTGCATTTGTTTTTTTCTTCATATATAAATTTTACAAAGTAGCTATTTTGATGTTGTATGTTTTCTCTGGCCTCATTTCATCTGGAGGCTTTATGCTGTACCATTTATACCTCAAAGGTTGAGTCCCTGGCAGGTAAATTACTCTTTTTGATTGTACCTATTACATAGGAGGGGTTGTGTTTTCACCTCCCTCTTCTGTAGCTCTCTACCTTTTTTCCCTTTTCAACATCTGTTTCCTCTTCTTTTTTTTCTGCAATCCTCTCCATTCTTTTCTTCTCCTGTAATTGTTTCCCTTTCTCTTTTTTGTAATTCTCTCCCCCCCCCCTTGGGTCACTCTTCTTCTTCAGTATATGATGAGAATGACAATGCCACTTTTTGAATGTGCAGGACTTAAATTCTCCTCAAAAAAGAGAGCTAAGCTTTTCGGAAAATTAGATCTCTTCATTCCGCTATTATATGTCTCCAGGAAACTCATCTTTCTAAGGCCCCCAAACCTAAATTTTTCGACTCTGCCTATCTGCAAATTTTTAATGCATGCGCTGAGACCAAGCAAAAAGGGATTCTTATTGGTTTTAGAAGGGGAGCACGATATATTTACAAAAAGGAAATAGGTGATGGGAGATTTTTTATTTTGTTGGGTTCATTGCAGGATGTAGAGGCTACCATTGCAGTCTACTATGCACCCAATAATAACCAGATACAGAGGATGAGACCCGGAGAAGATAGTGCTCATCTTCCAAGCTCAACTACAAAAATTGTACTCAGTTCCTACAGAGTCTGACGCCACAGACCTGGCAAAATCGTATCTTCCATTATTGATCAAGGTCTTTAATTCTATTAGGCAGGGGTGATTGTTTTTGAAGGACAACCTCTTGACATCTATTTCTATGCTTCCTAAACCAGATACGGATTCTACCATTTACTCCAATTTTAGAATAATTTCCTTGGTAAATTTGGACGCAAAGATTTTTGCCAAGGTTTTGGCTAATATACTTTCCAGGTATCTCCCAGCTCTAATTGACAGGGGTTTCATTCCAGGACAACAGGCAGGGGACAATATAAGATGGTTCATCCATCTAAGTCATTTGATGAATCAGAGAAAGATTACAGCAAAATTATTATCTCTGGACATTAGAAAGGCTTTTGACTTAATATCTGTTTGGCCCTGAATTTGTTGGCTGCCTCAGAGCACTATATGCATCTCACACAGACTATGTGAAGTATAACTGGTTTAATTCTAAGTCCTTCTACTTTGCCCAAGGGACAAGACATGGATGCCCTCTGTCTCCTCTGCTTTTCGTCCTGACTATGGAACACCTGACCCATCTATTTGTGGACCAGTGGCGGACTGGGACCGAAAATCGGCTCTAGTATTTACCAGCCCCTGGCTGGTCTGAGACATACCTGCTGAGGTCTCCCAACTATGATGCCAAGGCTATTATAGTATTGGAGCCGGGGTTCCTTGGCTTATGGGTACAATGGGTACAGGAGGCTGAATGGGAGACAAAGAGGGCAGGGATTTAATGTGGGTGTTAAAAGCAGCTGCCCAACTGGCCCCAAAGCAGTGCGGCCCACCGGGCATTCTCTCTATGGCCAGTCCACCACTGTTGTGGACGATGTGATGCTACTTATCTCCAACCAGGTGGTTACGCTGCCTAATTTGATTAAAATTCTCAAATATATCTCTAGTATTTTGCTTTCAAAAAGTGAAATCCAAAGCTTTACATTTGAAAATCACAAATAACACTTGAATGCATTTGCAACAATCCTACAACTTTTGTTGGGAATTGCAACATATAAAATGTCTAGGAGTCTACTTTACCAGCTCATATCATACACTATTTAGGGCGAACTATAATCCACTGTTCACAGATTAAAATCTTTACTCGAGCAATGGAAAAGCTACAGGTTATCATGGCTTGGCAGAATTAATTCTGTTTGCTGACTTTGCTACCCAAATTTCTTTACTATGCGAATCTCACTCCATTATCTTAACTGTCTTTTTTATTTTATATGGGAAAAGTTCTTAATTTTATATGGGAGGGTAAGAGACCAAGGCTTTCTAAAAATGAACTTTTTCGACCTAAATTAGGAGCAGGCCTGGGCATTCTCAATTTCCTGAAATGCTACCTATGGAAAAGATGACAGCAATAAATATGAATAGGATAGATAATTTTGTAAGGATTTGGACAGCCTGCATAACACACTGCCTGCCACCTAACTTTGACCCTGCCCTTTTTAACTGTAATTAGTGAAATAGAAATAGAAATAGAAACTGAATCGTCATTCAGTTCGGACGTCCCTTCCCATCTTCCTGTTGTTCCCCTTTCCCTCTTGTTACTTTTGATGCCTTTTCTTTTCTCTTACCACTATCTCTGCCCCCATTTTCCTTTTTCTTCTTCCTCTTTCTTTCTTGCTATATACTATATACTCATACTTGGTTTATTGTACTAGAAACATACAGTATAGCGAATACCCTATCAAAGACTTCAAGTTATTTTTCAGAGTGATGGTTTGAAACTCAATAGATTATTGATAAATGTCGATTATATTTCTTTGTTTTTTTATTCCTGGAAGTCCTCCTGAATGTGGATGCAAAAATGACTTTCATCTGTACTCATTTCAATAAAAATTATTGAAACTAAAAGGGGTTAAGGACAGGCATAGAGTAAAACTTTGATGACATCATGAAAGGTTGACGAAACATGTTTTATTGATTTGTATGGTGAAGAATAAAAGACGTTTTATCATTATTTACACATGGTGGCTGGGGATGCTTTAAGCACCTACTATGGTGCAGCACATCCCCCTTCCAGGGCAGACTTAGCATCTGCTGTAAACCCGACAAGGGACTGTAGTGACGGAAGGTAAGAGAGCGGTGGATTAAGGCTTGTCAACAACATTATAGGTAAAGGGTAAGGGACTAGGCTTGTCCTAGTTCCTTTATTAATGACCTCTATATCCAAAGTCGCCACAAAACTTAAATTATAACATTTCACATTTATTTTAGAATCCTCTTCTTCCCTCAAGGTTTTCACTAAAAACAGCTCTATATAAATGTCCTTCACAATAAATGTCAATATTTCCATATCTGAACTGTTGAGAAACAGATCACTTGCTCATTTTCCTATAGTGCACGGGCAGTCACTGGCTTTCTCAATGTCCTATATAAAAAGCTTGCAATTAGTGCATAATAAAACAATATGTATTGGTTGCTAATCATTAATGTTCCATAATAATAGACACCCATTACCCAGAGAAAAGCATACCTCTTATCCCAATAGCATGGAAGGACACTGTGAACTGTCCTATGATCGGATATATTTTTGGTGCCTATGGTGTCTCCTGGGGAGAACATGAAGGATAGACAGCGGAGATGGTTGAACGGATCATCATCGGACGATGGGATGAGTCAGATGGGCTGTGTTTTCTATGTTTTCTATGTTTTCTATACCTAGCGAATTCAGGGGGTTCCTGTGCTCATCCTAACCTGGGCCGCAGCAGTGAGTGTGTTTTATTCAATTTTGAGATAGCGGAAAGTGGAACTGCAGAGAAGTGACAATCAAATATAGATATAGCGCAGACTCATAATTTCTAGACACAGTACGCCATGCATAGGATTAATATTAATACATGGATGGACAGTGAAATGGGCTGTTGAGATCTGCAGCTTTTATCTTATTTTATTCTATTTAATCACAGAAACGCATTTATCAATTTGTAAATTATTTCTTAAATCTAGTCCAAGACATTTAAGACTGGAGATTCAGTTATGGGGTTGTGAGTAAGCTGCATAGGGTCTGGTTTTGGGGAACTAAAGTGAAGGCTGTACAATAAGTGCAGGCTTCTAATAATAATTATGCATGTAGGCCTTTAATGATGGCTAAAATTAGATGCAGGTAAAAGCGGCACAGTCAATGCAACTGTTAGCAGGCATAGTACCAAATCAAATAGTTGATCTTTGGCTCAAATTCACCCCAGGACACTTTCCCACTATTACCATACTGGCCATTATTAGTTTCTGAGGTTGTAGTAGTTTCCTGTTGCTAGCTCTGCTCACCGTAGTCTACTCTGCCCAACCCAACCTGCTCAATTGGATACCACATCCATTCACTACACACAAACCTTGAACTTGAATTTACTAGTTCTTCCCTGGATTTTATTTAGACTGATACTTTCTAACCCAGCTAGCTTTTGACCCATTTCATTTGTCATTTGTCTTTCTGGTCCCAGGCATTATTCTGTACATGCTTGTGTCTTGGAGGACAACAGCTTATGTTGCCTCCTGAATGTTTTCCTTTAGAAAAGCAACAAAGAGCTAAGATTTGGCTTAGATCATGAACGACAGTTTTTGATCTTCCAGAGCAATAGCAATTAC
The DNA here is from genome assembly GCA_027917425.1 of Gastrophryne carolinensis. NCBI lineage: Eukaryota > Metazoa > Chordata > Amphibia > Anura > Microhylidae > Gastrophryne > Gastrophryne carolinensis. The sequence goes on along the minus strand of CM051237.1, from coordinate 179,277,268 downwards.
TACTGCTCTGATGAGAGCTGACTATAATTTTGTTGAGACTTTGTAACCTAATGTATAACCTAATGTAGGCCTCCACAATTTGCCCTGTGTAAATTCAACAGGGCAACAAAAATCCTGTATCTAAACATCATAATTCATGGAGGAAGGAGACAGCTACTACCTGGAAAACATTTAATTAATGTTTCTGTGACCTAATTCTACTGAACATTTGTATTGAAATACAGCCTAACTTTCTTATCCCCGGCCTATTAAATTGTCTGTTGCTGCAATACCCAGTAAATGAGAACAACTTCTTGATCTCAGACTATTTGACCCCTGAACCACTTGGTTGGCTGCCGTGCCATTCAGCTGTTTCCATGTATCAGGGCTTCATGATGGATTTTAAATTGATTTAGTATTGCGCTACTGGACTCCCTTTCTTCCCTTGTACCAGGCTTAGTTTCTGGTAAATTAAAATGATTCTGTTCAGGGAGTGTGGTGAAAGTTGGGTTTAAGGTAAATTGATCATTATCAGAATCCATTGCATATTGTACTGCATGTATTTATGTTATGCCTGCACCAGTAGGCATGTAAGGAAATATAATTCTCTGTCTTTAGAAGCAGGGCATAATCAGTTAGTTATGCCTAGAAAGCATGTCTAAGATGCTTCTGTATGCGCCAGTACAAAATCAGTCAAAAGCCATTGCGAAATGTTTAGGAAATAAAGGCACTGCCTGTCTATCTTGCATTCATTCCAGATAAAATGGCCACCAAGAGGCCTTTGGAAGACAAGCTGCCTTGGCTGCTATTGTGGCTCTTTATCACTTCCTCGGAAGGGAGGCTGAAGGCTCAGTCTTTTTGTATCTAGCAGCATGTGCCCAATGCAGGCTAGGTCAATGCTCTGACCAGCACCAGGCGTCATTGTACTGGAAGCGCAGAGCGCCTTCTCTTGTTGATGTGAAAGGTCATTCTCCCACAGAGACTCCATACCCGTGCTTTTGTTCACTTGTGTCAAAAGAGCCACAAAATTAAATTTAGTTTCCAGTTTCGGCAGAAAGCTTTTTAAAGTGTTAAATGGGGATTTCTACTGAAAAAAAATCCTTTAAATAATGTATCAGTAAACACTGCATCTCACCTAAAGGCAACTGCATATAATTCATAGTTTATTTTGGAATCTTTTATACTAGTCTTTCAAATTTACGGTAAACATTACTTATCTAATTAAAGAGATTTCAAGTAGTAAGAAACATGTTCTGTAGTAATTGTATGCAAACAGTGGATGGTAGTTCTGAAATTTCATTCACTGTCTAAGAACATATCACAAAAGTGAATGCACACCTAAACACATCACATGCACCTAAGGATGATGCACAGTATGGTTCTCTTTTCCTGTGTCCCCTGAATGGAGAAATTAGCCATGTTTTACAGTTGTAAAAAGGAAAGAAATAAGGCGATACCCTTCAGGCTAACTGAGTATATTTAAGGTGAGCTTTTGAGAAAACTCAGTTCTCTTCCTCAGACATGATGTTATACAGAACAAAAGAAAAATCACCAGCTTTGATCATCAAAAAGTTCTTTAAAAACTTGAGAAACAGGCCAGTTGAAGAGATATACAGAAGTGTGACTTATTTACAACACACTTAGCCATTTTGTTTTGCAGCTAGCCTAATTTTAAGGCTAGATGTATTTTTAACTTTAAAAGTCACTTTATGTGCTATTGAATGCTAACCTCACATAAACTGGGGAATTATAAAAGAATTATAGAGGATCACAACACTTTTGGAGTGTCTGTTCATATTGGATAACTGTACACTGAGGGCCTAATTTCTGATGTGCATCATTTTTATGGCTCTAGCGCCAGCCGTCTTATCTGGTGCTGTGTACTACATTGGCACTAGCAGGCGTTGTGCAGGACGCTAACTGATTTGCTTTGATTATTGCACTGAAGTACTGGCTGGCCTATGTCAGTGCCTGTTAGACCTGCCAGCCAATTAGCCCAGCGCCAGTGGCGCCACTTTTTACTGCCACTTCCCAGCAAATTTTTTCTCCTCGAAATCTTTGGCACTGTATTTTTCTGGGGCTGGTTAGTTTTTCTTCCTTACAGTTACAAGAAATCACTGATAGGGACAAAAGGGACAAACTTTACAGTGCATTTTGGCTGAGTTTTAGTAGTTGTTCTTCAAATTACACATTGTTAAGCAAAAATAAATTTTAATAATCCATTTTAATCCAAAAATTCATTTTGGACCATCTAGGTCCTGCATTTCTTACTATTATTGACAAGTCCCAATGCAAGTTCTGTTAAAATAAATGTGTTTAAAATTAATTATAAGCATAAAACACTTTAATCCAGTTCTGCCCATTGTGCTCTATGGGATCTTGAGCTACGGTGTCAGGTTTCATCCGGCCCGCCGCTTATCTACTAGTAGATAAGCCGCTAGCTGGTGGCCGCATTGGCGTTAGCATTTTTTCGTTGTTAAATCATACGCTGAGTACCGCTGAGGCCAAGAAAGTGTTGCTGTGTGGCACTGACCCTTCTTAAATAAGTTTCTGCACAGAAGGTATTGCAGACAAAAATAAAGAAATTCTCCTGCACCCAGGTGTTGTGTTCTACAGGTGAGGAGCTTCCAATAAGGTAAAAATGTGTTTTACAAATCTGTACATAACTGTACATTGGGACTTGTCAATAAGTGAGTAATTACTTATTGACAATTACTAAAATGTATTTTCTTGACTGGAGGTCGACTTTAATGTATGATAGAGAGTAGAGGGATTAGCTCCATCTTTAATAATGGGGTCAATAAGGTATAAGGCCTTACTGTCTTTTCTTCAGTGATTTTAGTAACTGATTTCTAAACTTTTGAAGGCAATAAAAGATTGGTTGATATGATAACTTTATTATCGCTAGGGGCAGAATGGTAAGTGTCAGGCGCACAGGAAACCTGCGAATGTCCCAATATTTTCTGTTCAATTGATTTTATTGATTATGCTACATAAACCTTTACAGTTTATTTTTACTTAATGCATGCGTGCCTCATAATAGGAAGTGAGGGTAAGCCTTCTCATCGGGCACACGGTAATGATATCTCTCTGATGCAATCTAAAATGAAAAAAATACGTAAATGGAAAGTCTACTTTGATGTATTTTTTTAAATATATAATTTTTGGGTACCACAATGATGTCTCCAGATGCTGGTATTTTTTTATGTTGCCCAGTGTGTGTATTATGGAAGGAGTTTTCGCTGCCTGCAATCTGTTGCTACAAAAAGAGAGAAGTGAGTCCTGTACATGTAGACCACTGCTGCGGGTCATGTATAAGTGTGAATGAGCTCCTCACCTCAGCAGGGGCCGTGGCATAAGCGTTCTGTGTGTACTGGGCTCACTTCTCTTTTCTTGTAGATTCTGGTGTACAGACTTTCTTTTCTTCTTTTGTCTGATTCTTCTTCTCCTTCTCTTTCTTCCTTTTTTTCTCTTATCTTATCTGTCCTGTTATTCTATTATTCCCTTCCATTTCCTTTTATTTGGTCTCTCTCATATGCTAGGGTGAGAGAGGGGGGTTATCGGATCATGTGATCCAATGGTTCTCCTAGACAGTCTGAATTTCTTTTGATGGGCCTCGGTTCAATAAGACTTTTAAAAAATACCCAGGGTAGTAAAACATTTACTTTAGGTGAAAAAAAGCATGAGAATTTCACTGTTGCTGAATCACCAGACAATGGAGCCATGAGAACTCTTACTGAATCGAGGACATGATGTTGAAGGTCATACAATTATGTATATATATATAGTTATATTTATATATCAATAAAAAAAACACTATATCAGCTCAGCACCTTGATGACATCCTTTTGGCACAAAAAATATACACTTTTTTGAAAATCCCTTCAAAGGTGGAATTCCCATTTAAAGTCAATTACAAAATCATTTCACATGTAGGCAGCAGTAGAAATGATAGGAAGATAGTCACATTAACTATCCAGCAAACTTAAAGTGGAACTAAAGTAAAAAAATGACTGTAGTTCCACAGTATTACTTAGCGGGGCAGCTCGTTAAAATAAGAAACTTGGGCCCTTATTTATGAAGGAATAGCGACAGGTAGCGACGGGTGAGCGACCGGTAATGACGGGCACCGCCACGAGAACGCATTTATCAAGGCAATCCTGCTTAGCGACTGAGATAGCGCCATATAGCCACTCATTCATCATTATTCCAGCCTCAGCCCACAGCGCCAGCGTCCGACCTTGAACAGCGACAGGTATGACCTCTCGCTACCTGGCGCTCTCCAATGCATTTTAAATGTGAAAAATTCTGTGACCACTTCTGCCATTTTAAATAATTTTTTTAAGGTAAAAAAAATTAAAAAAAAAATGTACAGAATTGATATTACAGGTCTGATATTCATGTATTCATATTTCAAAATTATTTTAAAAACTTGTTTTTTTGGGTTTCCAAAAATATGGTTGTTTGGGGGTTAAAAAACTACTTTTAACCCATCGCCGCCAGTGCTCTGGGGTTTAAACATGCATTTTACAGCGCAAGAATTTTTTGAGTGTGATATGTTAATGAATATGGTGGGAGCCGGTCGCTCTGACCAGTCGCTATCATGCGCTCCCATACAGCGCGGAACCTGTCAAATAGCGACTCCTCACCCAATATTCAACATTACGGCAAACCGACTGAGTCGCTATCAACTACCGAACAACGGCCAAGCACAGCGACTACTAGCGGGCGCTCTGAAAATGCCGCTACAGTCGCTCAACTGTCGCTACCTGCCGCTATTAATGAATCGGCCTCTTGGTGCAGGGATACTCACCACTTCCGGGCCTCTTCTGTGGCGGGTGTGGAGCAGCCTATCAAAATCGCGGCCAGTGCTGAAAGGCTGCTTGCGGTCACATGGGAGGCACGGAAGTGGTGAGTATCGCTGCACCTGGTTTCTTTTTTAATGGTGATGATACGCAGTGGGGCAATACTTTAAAAAGAAAAGTTCACTTAAATGTCCCCTGCAGATTTTAGATCAGGGTTACCAGAGGGGAACAAAGCTCCCCTGCTTACCTTCACCCAGTTCTGCTGCGACAGTTGCTTTATCATAAGCCTGGTATCTGAAACTGGGCTCTATTCTGCTTAGCTGTAGATGTGTGTGTGTGTGGAGTATGGGGCCAGAACAAAGCATCCATTATTCTCTCTAGCTAAGCTTCACACACTGCTGTGCACCTCTGGCTGTCTGGAACCTAGAAGTGTGGCATAAGAATTGGGCTTCACATATCTGGGATACGGGAAGAGCAATCACCACTGAGGGACTAGGTGAGGGAAAGCAGGGAAGCCTTGTGCTCCTCTGGCAGTCCTGATCTGAGGTTTTTAGGAATAGTACACAACGTGTAATTTGCCATTAAATATATTTTGATAAATAGAAAAAGTTAAAGTATGCAATTGATATTGCTTTGATAAAGTCAACATTTTTATGAAAAAACTGTAAAAAAAAACACCACTAACCAACAACACCAAGTAACTAACAACACAAAGTACCCATAAATAACACACACAAAAGCTAGCCATTACATTTCAATCAATAGCAGTGTTGCTGTGCTTAGGTTTAGTCTATTTAAAGATGCCAATAAATTTTGCTGTCAGATGGCGAAAGACCATTTCTTTCCAAGAAAAGGTCCCTTGTCTGCGTAGTTTGATTTAGCACTCACTTTTACTATTAGTGAATAGGTATTTCTGTATTGAAAAGGCCTGTGAGTGAGAGGCGTAATCAAATAAAAGAAGCAGCATGGTGCTGGGCTGTAGTGAACTCTCAGCGTGGGAGAGAAGGGAGGTTGGAGAGAGGTTACAGGTATTCTTTATACAACATCCCAGGATAGCTCTCATGTCCTGCTGCTAGAAATTTGTCTGCAAATTTTCCTCTTTGAAGAAACTGTCTGAGTCGCTGAGAGATGGGCTGATATGATAACTTGATTAGTGCTGAGGACAGAATAGTACACTGCACAGTGCCAACTGAAAGGAGACTGTGCTCCGAGTCCTTAACCTCTCCTCAGGAGACCACACTTAATTTCTACTAATGTAGCAGCCCCCTGGAATTTTACAAATAAGTTGTCTTGTTAGCTGTTTGGTTATCACTAACTCACATTCTCTCATTACTTGCCCACCAGTTATTCTGTCTTCTTTTCTCTCTCTCTCTCTAATATATATATATATATTATATATATTATATAATTTAAAGGAGTATAACATGCAAAATACAAATAGTTCCCTAGTTCCCATAGGACACAAGAATGCTGGTATGCAGCAGCTTGAATGCAAAAAATAAATCACATGCACCACATATAAAAGTAAGGAGCAGTCATGGCATAGTGATAAGGAACCAATCGTGTGCCCGAAAGATTGCAGGTTTGGTTCCCTCCTTAGGTGCCGTGATTTGGACCAGGGATGTGTGCACATACTGCTCGTGTTTGTCTCACTACACGGGTTACATGGATTAACTGTGAAAGAAACATTCCCATGTGTGCACAAGCATAGACATAAAACATGCCCCATGATGTACAAAGGGTACATCTTCAATAGGTGAAGCATATGTGCATTAGTGTTGCCACTCCCTCCAGTCAACTGCTGATATGAAGTAACTCATCCCAATCCAATTAAAGGGCAAACTTTGATTCTGATTTCAGATTTTTTTTTCATTGACCTTTGTAAACATTTATCTTAGGGTTTCTGTAATGTTACTTTTCTGCCCCAGATCCCATTGTTAGAGCCAGCATCCAGAAAATGTATGGGTGTAATGGGCTCATTTCCACATATCGACTTGGGAATGAAAAATCACTAAATGAATTCCAATCAAATGAGAGTGGATCAGTGTAAAATCCACTGTGATCAAACAATGAACGAGAATTTGTTCATTTGCCAAGCCTCGTATTGTTTTGGCTGAAATCAAATTTGCAAGAACGTTGACTTGTGACAGCAAAAAGGAAGGTAGGAAGTGCTCATCCAGTCAATATATAGCAGTCAAGAGGTGCTAGAGGGTCCATGTTCTTAACAAGTGTTCGCTAGGTTTTTCAATAGTATGAGTGTGCAGAGGGTTAACTTTCTTTTTTGCTTAGAACATTGACTTGTGGGAACAGAAATCCCCCATTAATAGGACGTGGAGGGCAAAGCATGAGCAATATCATTATATCAATATCTCTCTAATGAACAATTAACTGACAAATGGTCTGCAGATAATCGCAAATCGCCTGCGTGCATACAAGCTTTATGTTCGTTTGCTCCATTACATGCTCAATCGATTTATCTGTTCATAGAGGGTTTTGGTCTGCATTTAACACTAGTTTTTTGAATCCAAATGAATCTGTCTTTATAGTTTAGTAGTTTTATAGTATATCACTATCCAGATTTAATTCTTAAAGAGTGAAATGCCCCCAAAAAACTTGGGCTGTCATGCTGGAAATGTACTATATCGAGGTTGCAAATCTCAAATTTTCGGAGATTATTTTGTGACAACAAAAGATCAGTAATATAAATACAAGGCACTGTTGCAGGCTACACTGGAACCAGTATGACAGTCCAGATGACAGCAAAGCAAAGCTACTTGGACAGTGGGATTGACCAGATTTAAAGCCCAGAATGGCCCAATCAAACTCCTGCTTTGTTAGAGAAGCTTCAAGCTCCAGGGCTATTGATAATGTGTCATGTTTGCACTACTAAATTTCCTGGTGAACCCTTCTCCTGAATATTGCACACTGCTGAGTACAATTTCCTGAAAATGTACACTATGTACAGAGACCCTATGGTACATGTACATGGTACATTTCTCTCACAAATTGCTAAACAATCACATATGTGAATCATAAATGATCAGACAACTTGCGTTTCCACGTGGAAGAATTACGACAAATATTCCTTAAAGCGATCATAATTAAGATCTAATTTATGTTATTCATACAGTCCAATTTTTAGACAATTCCTGTTTCCACGTTAAAACATTAAAAGCGGTGAATGAGAAATTTTATGTCAGGCAAAACAAAACGACGCTTGACCAACGAGTAAGTTCTCGTTGATCGCTTATGTGCATTTCCATGGATCAATTATCACTTGATTGCGTTTGCTTCAGTGATTATTCATCCGATAATCGTTCCGTGGAAATTGCCAATTAAAGACATCTGACTTAACTATACAGGGGTTGAGGGAATAGGCTCTTTGTTTATGGAGGGTTTGGGCTAAGGATTTACCGCAAGTGTTGTTAAATTTAAAACACAAGGGGTAGTTGGCACTGCCAGATACTGGGCTGGACATTGCCCTGCCTCAGTATCAGGATATTAAGCTGTGTTCAGGAACCACCATGTTCCCCATAGATGAACAAAATGTAGGTCATTCTGTCAGATAGACGATAGAAGATGTGAATCCTCAAGTAAGAGCCACAGGGATTACAGGGGTAGACTGGGAAGTACCTAATTATTGGGTAAAGGATTCACCAAAGATCAGTTAGCTGATTCAGTACTGTAGGTGCAAGGTGCCCTTGACACATCTGAAGGCTCTATGATTAGATTAAAAGCCCCTCCTAGGATTGAAATCACTTTTTGGGACTCCAGTAATCTATTGAGGACACTCCAGAAAATAATTGGTTCCACTCAATGTTCCCCCTGCATAAGCACAAAAACCCGGCACTGCCAGGAAAGTGACTCACTACAAAGCCTTAAATCTTGAGTTACAGGAGTGGTATACACAAGAGAATCTTTTGTTGCAGAATTTTAGGCTTTGTGCAGCCATACCTGGATTCCCCATCAGTGGGGAATCAGCAAAATAAGGAAAATGTTGTCCCAATAGCAAGACTGTTTTAGGTCTGCTTTATGATACCTGATAACAGATACTTGTCACCAGTTCTGGTTAGTTAAATAAAACGGTGCTCCCAAGTGATCCAATAGTGCATATTTTAGAAAGGAGCATATAGAAAAACAGGTCCAATCACAACTAAAAACTAAAAATTCATATAAATATACTGGATGGCAGGAGGAGGGGTCACTTATACACCCGGCCTCAAGAACGATCCAGCCAGTCCTGTTTCTTTTATTTTAATGGAAGTAACAGGAAATCATGGGTAACAGGCTCTGTCACCCCTGATAGACTAAACCTGTCACCTCTGGATTTTATTCCTACCAGGAAAACCACAAGCTTGGCAAGAGTTGTATTCAGTTCCAGTGATCCCTCTTCTCATTAGCCGACTTGTTTATATGGATTTTTAATATTACACAATTTTGCGATAGTGCTCCTTTAAGAATTATGGAAAAGAAAAACATGGTCAGATGCAAACTTGCTACTTGTGAAAGTAAGAGGTCTATAAGAGGTTTTACATACCTTGATTGCATGACTAAAAGTCAATGGATGCTGTGGAAAAAAGATTTCTTCATTAGTCTAAATTATGTACAAGGATTTCATTTTTTCTTAGTTGAAAAATAACAGATCATATAATTAATATTTTGTAATACAATTGGGACCTATTATTTCAAGAAAGTTGGGGTTGCATGTACAACCCTTGGACACATGGTTTTGCATGATAACTTTTTAGTATACAAAGTGAGACTAGTACAAATAGAGTGTATGTGAAAATATCAGCATGGGTCATCAACGATTTACAAAGTACCCTGAAGAGGACAGTCAATTAAGTTCACATTTCTCTGTTGCTAAACAACAGGCAATGCGAGGTTCAGTAACGCTGAAAGGGAGACCAAGAACACCCCTTTGAAATAGTCCTTTGAGAGGCCTAAAAAAAAGCACAAAAGGCAGTCTTGGTAGTGTTTTCATTCTCCCCCTATTGTCCCCACTTCAGCAACCTTCATGTTACAAAAAGGGGTTGTTAATATGGCAAGTGGGAGGTTTTAGTTGTTCTAAACCAACAATGCTACCACATTTTGGCCAACCTCATTACAGAATAATGTGCCAGCCCTCAGGAACGTTCCCACTGATTATAATAAAAAGCATAAAAAGACTCCTTTCATTAGCAAAGCAGGTTCCATCTGCCCATTGCATGTCTTCACATTGACTTCAAATGAAAAGTCACTCCCCCAGCATAATAAGATGGCATTACTATGAAAACATCAATGCACTTGGTCAGTAAAGTCCCTTCAGTAAAATATAAACACAGAGAGCTCAGGTTATTCATTGCTTCATTTCACAAGGGCCCTCCTTTATTGCTCGCGGTATATTCCTTGCATATGGAGGAATTCCAGACTTCACGATGTCAATGCCTGTTTTAGACCACTCCTTCCTTACAAAGGGGGCAGAGCTCATTGATTATATATGTTCTGTGTTGGAAATCTTAGAATATCAACTAAGGTGTCTAGTAATTGAATTAAGAAGCCATTAATCATGGACCTTTGACAGAGAAAGGAGTATACTGTAGCAGTCCTTTCCATTTCAGTTATGTGCTAATTATAGGAGGCTGAGTGATGAAGACACATTTGGGAGATTTAATCACTTGACCACTCATCTGTGTGACATCTGTAACCACAATTTAATCAATTTGAATTTAAGAAAGAACAATTTTCCCTAAAATGGTTAATATAGTTTATCTAGTTGTTTGAACACATATAAGCAGTAATGTGTTGCACCGTGTTAGCCACTGAGAATAGTAGAACGGTGAAAAATTAAGATGATACCTTTGTAGGTTGAATATATTGTAATTTGAGCTTTTAAGAACGTCTAATTTTCTACGGGAACTAGGTATTTTAGGCTCTCCTTAAAATATATATACCTACAAATGGTTTGCCTTGTTTAACTTTTCTTTGAAAATTTGTATGATGCATGATTAGAAGTTATTGTTGGTAGAGACTATATACAGCCTTTCATCAGGATTAATCAAATCCTTTTAATACATCATATTCCTATAATAGTGATTTCCATATGGAAATACATATATCTGCTTTTGTAGAGAGTTGTAATATATATATATATATATATATATATATATATATATATAGTGTAGCATGTGGTCGGGCTAAGGCGACTACCAGACTACCATAACATGCTCTATATTGCCCTGGGTCTTCCACTGACAATACAAGTTTAAAAGTCAGTACTTACCCAGGGGTTCAGTGGATGCAGGAGCTGAATGAGACACAGGAGCCTGTTGCTTTGTTTTTCTATACGGTTTATTGATGGCAGATACTTCACAGATATAAAGTTATACACTTTGGGGCGTGGCCAAGATGGCGACCTGAGTAGACGTGCTTGAACGGGGCTCCCTGATAGAATCCTGAAAAAAATACCTTGGCTGTGGTGGCTGAGCGGCCAGAACCTGTGTTGAGGCTTTCCCTGTTCCTGGGATCGAGCCGGTGTGCAGTGCAGCGGCGGCGGAGACGGCCATCGTGAGTGGCGGCGGGCACACGTGGAGGGAGGTGAACCCGGTGAGTGAGCGGAGGAGAGAGGCCGGTGTCCTGGACCTGTCAGCGGAGGCGGTGGTCTGATCCTGAGCCGGGCTGCAGCGGTGCGGTGGGCGGAAGGGCCGGAGCGTGCAGCAGTGTGAGGAGCGAGGGGGAAGGTGACAGGCTCCCGGCCAGCGTGTGCGGCAGAGTGGCGGCGGCTCGGCGTTTGAGCGGTGGGAGACAGCATACCTGACTCGGCAGCAGCGGAGGCGGCCTCTCCCTGACGGCGGGTGGTGACGGAGGTCTGATCGGCACATGAGAGTAAGTCTCGCCTCCCCACAGCAAGGTACTCCCGGCGGTGTGAGAGCGGCGGCGGCGGGCCCCGTACCCACGTGAAACATCAGCGACGGCGGGAGGCTCCTCCATAGTAACTTCCCCTGATCTGCCTTGGGCTGGGACGGAGGGGGTAGTGCAGATACCTCCCTGCATGGAAGGCAGCACGTGGAAGACGCGAAATTGACAAAGGCAGGCGCCATATTGGAGAGAGTGAGGGAGGGAGCATATGATCAGCCCTAATAAGCAGCAGTGGCAGTGCACAGCCAAATATCCTGCCCTGGTGCCGGGTCTCCCCTTTCTCTTTCCCTCCCCTCCATCCTGCTGGCTCCTGTATTCTAGAAGGAGTAGTCCACTATAGCCCGGTATGAAGCACTCCCAAATGCAGTAGTGCCACCAGCATTTGATGACTCCCCCTGAGCTAATCCTGGGATCTGCATATCATCCCCACAGCGGCACTTGGCACTGCAAGCCCTGAGAAGACGAGTGGGCCTGTGGTACTCATAACTGTACCGCCTCTGGCTGGGGTGACTGTGCGTCTCCTGCCCGGGACAGTTGCGACATCTGTTCTGACGGGTCAGAACACATCAGAGGAGGTCGAGGGTCACAAAGCTCTGCCCCGGGGCTGGGAACCCCTTCACTATCTTTGAGATTGGTCTGGGACCGCCTGGACGCTCTTCTGCTTTCTATATCCCCCCTCAAAAGAACCCTGAGTGCCTGGAGTGGTCTGTGGTCTCCTGTCTTGGATCCGCCTGTCTTAGTTTCAGCCGGGGGCCCCCCTACATATGAGAGGCAATAAGAAGCGCAGAACAACCGTGGTCGCCTGTAGTACGCAAACAATGGAGACCCCTTGTGGGGCTGTACAGGGGACCTCCAACCCTGATACTGCAGCTATAATGGCAGCTATTGCCTCATGTCAGAGTGCTCTCACAGCTAAATTTGACACTCTACAGGAACAATTTAACTACTTCCGCCATGACTTGGATAAGATCCGTGACCGCGCTGGGGAGGCGGAGAGGAGAATCGGAGACGCAGAGGACCGACTCTCCACCCATTCGGAAGAAATCGCCACCCTGCGGAGGCAGGTGACCACTCTCATGGGGAGGGCTGAGGACGCGGAAAATAGGAATCGGAGAAATAACGTCCGGATCCTTGGCCTGCCTGAAAAAGTGGAGGGAGCCTCTCCAGAGCAATTTGTTGAGAACCTCATAAAGGAGACTCTGGCGCCGGTGAATCTATCCAAATTTTTCACAGTGGAGAGAGCGCACAGGATCCCCACGAGACCCCTGCCACCGGGGACACCGCCAAGGCCCTTTATATTCAAAGTCCTCCATTATAGAGACAGGGACGCTATCCTGGCTGCGGCTAGAATGAAGGGAGTGGTGACTTTCAACAACACCCGATTATCCTTCTTCCCGGACTTCACCTCGGAGGTCCAAAAGCTGAGGCGCTCCTTTAATGGCGTGAGAGAGAGGCTTAGATGGAAAGGAATTAAATACGCCATGATGTTTCCAGCACGATTGCGCGTGCAAGATGGAGAGTCGACCAGATTCTTCACGTCGGCTGAGGACGCTAATGCCTGGTTGGACTCTCTGCCTGGAGCCTAACGACCTGGGCCCAGGGTGGAGACAACTTTTTCTCAAAGTCAGCATTACTTGATTTGATGGGGGTGCCCATAGCCCGGGGCCCTCTCCTCTGCCGCGATCCGCCTGGAGCTGGGTCCGGTGTCTTGATGCCGCCCGGTAACGGGGATCGCCCTGCTTAGTTTGTAGGTTGATGGCTGTTGAAACTGTCGTGAACTGTTGTAATTTAGTTGATATCTGTTCTGGCCGCTCTAGTCACATTATATCCTGTTATAATCAGTACAGGAGAGCCGTGGCTCGGGATTCCCATGGGGTGATGGCCCCCTCCCCATTGAACCTCCTCCTTACTATCCTCTGCTCCTGGCAGCCCCCCCTTGTCCGGTCTACCCTGCCTCTCCCCCCGACCGCACCCCCCCCTTCCTACTCATGCCTGCCTGTCGCCCCTGATTTCCCCATCTTGCCCCCTGGGAACCCTTGGTGACTACGTCGCCAGCCCGTACATACTTAGGGTAAGGTTATGTTATGGGCCCATAGGCAGTGGGTCTACGCACCCCGGTGCAACTAGTTACAGCGTTGTTGTATTGTATTGTTGGGGGGGAATGAAGCTCGCCAAAGTTTGGGGGTGGTGGAGCGGGGTGGGGGGGGGCGGGAGTGGTATATGTACATTCAATTTAGAGTTTAAGAGTTTGTATAATGTGTGGTGTTGTGTTGGTATGGATGGGACGATTGGTAAACGGACCCTGGAAGTTAGGTGTGAACGCGGTGGAGGGGCTGACGAGTTGGTGTAGTTTGATATCTGATGGAGGGGTTAACACTCCGATCTATGAGTGTGGGTGATTGTAAGATCCTCTCCTGGAATGTCAGGGGGCTAAACGATAAAATCAAACGGTCCACGGTCCTCCAGTTTGTCAAGAGATATAGACCCAGTGTGGTAATCCTCCAGGAGACCCACCTAATGGGGCGGAGGGGACTCGCTCTTAGGAGACCCTGGATTCAGGACTCATTTCATGCTCTCTTTTCCTCCTACTCTAGAGGGGTCTCGATACTCATCACCAAGGGTACCCCATTTGTGTTGTATTCTGTGCAGACGGACCGGGAGGGTTGCTATGTAATCATCCACGCCAAGCTTATGGATACAGATGTAATTATAGTTGGCATTTATATCCCCCCGCCCTTCAATATCCAAGTATTGCACCGGATTATGGAGAAAGTAGTTAACTACCCCCCGTCCCCGATATTGTTGATGGGAGACTTTAATATGGTGCTGGACTCAGCGTTGGATAGACTGGACAAGAGACCGGGCCCTAAGACGCAGTTGGCGTCCTGGGCAGCTGCGATGGGCCTACAGGAACTATGGAGGTGGAAACACCCAACTGATAAGGCTTTTTCCTGTCATTCGGCTACGCATAGGTCCCTGTCCAGGATAGACCTCGCGTTCTCATCACCTGATCTGCTAGCAAGGGTGACGTCCTGTGACTATCTACCAAGGGGCATATCGGACCACTCACCCATGCTGTTGGGGGTTGGGCTGTTGCGGACGCGGGTAAGCCGGGTTGGATGGACCCTGAATCCCCTGTGGTTAGAGACTCCTGAAGTCAGAGATGGGCTGGCCTCTGCTGCGGAAGTTTTCTGGGAGTGTAATGCGGACGAAACGACTGCGGGAGTGAGATGGGATGCCTTTAAGGCGGTTACTAGGGGATGCGCCATAAGCGCCATAAAGGCGGTCAGGGGGAAGCAGGGGGAGGATCGGATAGACCTCGAAAGTAAACTCGCACGCGCGGAAGAGGAATTCATTGCATCGGCAGACGATAGGGCACATTCGTATTTGACGTCTCTTACACGAGAATATAATCTGTTACTATCCGACTCAACTAGGAAACTATTGCTACATAAGCAGGCGTTGATATTTGACAAAGGGGACAAAAATGGCAAGACTCTGGCCTATCTAGCAAGGGCTGAAAACAAATCCAATAGTATTGCCGGGATAGTGGTAGCAGGAGAGACGGTAACAGAGGGTGAGAAAATTGCACAACAGTTCCTCAGATACTACTCGGCCTTGTACTCCTCTAGGGTCAACTATGGGATGGAGGAGCTGGAGAACTATCTGGACCAAATTAAATTCCCTGAACTGGCTCCAGCCGATCAGGAATCTCTTGACTCTCCCATCACTGTGGAGGAAGTTAAGAATGCGATAAGAGCACTTCCCGGTAGGAAAGCGCCTGGGCCTGATGGATTGCCGGCCGAGTGGTATAAGCAGGAGATGGATCAGATCGCCCCTAGACTTTGGGAGGTTCTGAAACAGGCGTTGGTCGATGGGAGTCTCCCGGCCTCCTTCCATGAAGCGCATGTGGTCCTTATCCACAAAGAAGGGAAACCCCCCGATATGTGTGCATCATATAGACCCATCTCCCTCTTAAATCAAGATGCCAAAATTCTGGCAAAAATCCTTGCCAATAGGTTAAACAGGGTCATACTGCAGTTGATCGGGCCTGACCAATCAGGCTTTATGCCGGGACGCACAACGGGGATAAATCTGCGCAGACTGATATCCAACCTGCAGATAGTACACGACAACTGTGGCAGCCGGGCGATAGCCTCACTGGACAATGAGAAGGCCTTTGATTCGATCGAATGGGTGTATCTCTGGGCAGTGCTGGCCAGATTTGGGCTCCCCACGAGTTTTATAGCATATATAAAGCTGTTATATGACTGCCCAACGGCCAGGGTGCGAGTCAACGGCTGCTTCTCTAACCCTTTTGTACTAAATAGGGGGACTAGACAGGGCTGCCCGCTCTCGCCGATGCTCTTCGCGCTGGCCATTGAACCGTTGGCAATCATTATTAGGAACTCTCCGACCATTACTGGGTGGAGGCTGGGGGAGATAGAGGAGAAGATTTCACTTTACGCTGATGACACCCTGCTATATCTAGCGGATAGTTATGAGTCCTTAGAGGCTGCTCTGGATACCATCGGGGTGTTTGGGAGATTCTCCGGTCTGAAGGTCAACTGGGATAAATCTAGCCTGTTGCAAGTTGATGAGACTGACCCCCGTGATATCTCCCCCAGGTCCCATTTAAAGAGAGTCCGGCAATTTAAGTACCTGGGGATTGTGATAAGTGGGAGGACTGAGGAGTTTGTCTCTCTCAATATCTCTCCGGTAGTGGCGAAATTGAAGCAAAGAGTCGCCCAGTGGGTGAGCCTTCCCTTGTCGGTCATGGGCAGAATCAATGTATTTAAAATGATTTTCCTCCCCAAATTCCTATACATTTACCAGGCCTCCCCAATAATGCTGCCAGTCTCCCATTTTAAAGCATTGGAGTCGATCATCTTCAACTTTATATGGGGTCATTCCCCCCCAAGGCTAAATCGACAGATAATGAAGGCGCAAATAGATACCGGGGGACTGGCGGTGCCACACATGCAATTATACTTTTATGCAACGCAGCTCCTGTTTGTTCATTGGTGGTTTTGCCTACCGCGAGACAATCCGGTGGTGTGCTTGGAGGTGGCACTGATGGGCTCCCCTGAAAGGTTGACTTCCCTGGCATACAGGGGCACGAGAGGGATCCGAGAGGCGACCACGTGTATGAGGGCGGCCAGTAACATCTGGGAGAGGGCGGCCAAACTTGGGATGAGGGGGGGAGATGACCCGGCGTGGTCCCCCCATGCCCCTCTGTGGGACAACCCCAGGTTGCCAGAAATGGGTGCTATGCAGGACCCGCTGTCCTGGTCTAGGAAAGGTGTTAAGCAGATTGGGCAACTATATAGAGGAGGGGTGCTGATGTCCTTTGATCAGTTCAAGGAAGAGTTTCATCTGTCCAATCGGGACTTTTTCCGTTACCTACAACTCAGACATGCACTGCACGCCCAATTCCGGAGGGAGGGCCCGAGGATCACAGTGTCCAAGGTGGAAAATGTAATCAGAGACGAGAACCTTAAAAAGCCTGTCTCAGCGATGTATAAATGCTTGATAGGTGAACTGGAGTCCCCTAGGAGTAAGATTGAGTCTAAATGGCAGGTCCTAGACCCAAGCCTGGACCGGGACGACTGGGAGGAGATAATGGATAACCTACATGCGTCAGTTGTGGAAGCTAGGGATAGATTCATCCAAACCAAGTGGATCCATCAGGCTTACATTACCCCGGTTCGTCTGCACAGAATGGGCCTAACTGATACTGATATATGTCCTAGATGCGGGAAGGGAAGTGGCTCGTGGATACACATGATCTGGTCATGCGAGATCCTGACGGGCTTCTGGGAGGGTGTGATGGGTCTGATCAGTAGAGTGGTGGGTTTTCAGATACAGAGGTCTCTCTCCATATGTCTTCTTGGGGTGGTGGAGTCGCTTTCGGAACTGAGGGCTCTTAAGGTCCTGGTCCGGTTGCTGCTCTTCTACGCCAGGAAGTGCATCCTGATGAACTGGAGACACCCCGCTAGGCCTTCAGTGCAATCATGGAAAAGACTAGTCAACCAGAAACTCACCTTGTATAAACTGACATATGCCGCAAGGGGGGTGCCGGACAAGTTCGAAAAGGTCTGGGATCCATGGCTGCAGAGCCAAGAGTCAGCGTATGACGCGGAGTGAGCCGGGGGGGGGGGGGGACTGGAGGAGGATTTCTGGGGTCAAGTATGACACCTACAGTATATCTGGGGAGCTGGGACCGTGAGTTAATACCTAACAAATAAGGTGAGGGATTGTGAAGCCCGTGCGCACCGTCTAATAACTAGTACGTCAGCCTCTCTTTCCGGGTCTCGAACCGGGAGGGCAGCAAGATCTACCAAGGGTCCGGGATGAAAGCTGTGTGAATGGTTGTCAGTGTTGTCATCTTTTTTTTTGCCAGTCATGAAGTTGGGTGCCTGTGGCACCTTAATGCCTTACTAATGACTTGTACTGTTGTGTCATGTATGTCTGTTTATTGCAAAATAAAAATTAAAAAAAAAAAAAAAAAGTTATACACTTTACAGTCACGTTACCCTCTGGACACTTTTTACAGCTGAATGTTCCTGTCTAACTGGATGGGTTAAACAAAAGAATTTACTCTCTTTGATAGCTGAACAATTCCTATGGGTAAGCCCAGGAGTCACATGGATGGGTCAGTCTCCTAGAGGTGCATGTGGCAATTGGCCTCAGAGCAATATCATTTTCTCATAAGGTGTGCCTGGAAATGTGCCCACTGTGACCCTTTTTCCAGTCCCTTTACGGGGGGGGGGGGGGGCTATCTTTGACCAGATACCAACCCACAACTATAAACTTCTTATAGGTTTGGGATATACTATTCTAACATACTTTTCTAATATCCCCGTGAGGGCCTACTTCCCACAAACAACACGGGGCATGGCTTCTGCATTCCCTAGCGGTGTAGAAGACATTAGGGTCAATTCATGGTCAGTATGCAAAAACGCTTAGGCAGAGTGGAAGTGATTCTACATGCACCTAAGTCATAAGGCTAAGGCACTTGATATATGGCTATGTGCGTACACCAGGTGCATGTGCAAAGTGCACCAAATGGTACGGGAGAAGCGCAAATTGCCTCTTCTTGTGTCAATTTGCATCCTCTGCAAGGAAAATCTGCTGTTTCGAAGCACAAATGGCCCTGCCCCATGTGCATTTGGCTGGCTAAGAGCTTAACTGCTCCTGATGGTCCCCCATGTTTCCCCTCTTTCTTTTATTGTTTCTCCATAATGATTTGATCTTTCCAGCTTCTGTGTTTTCTGTGAAGCTCTATTTGCTATTTCGGAGTATATTCATTGGAGAACCTGTGTCCTCTATTTTTTTGGGGGGATATTCTGATTCCAGTAAACCCTTGTTATTTGGCCCAGTGTTTTGTCCCCGATGTTCTCTTTAACCCTCCCTTCCCTGTTTGGTTTGCATATTAATGCTTAATAATTTAACTAAAATTTGTTCTTGTTGTTTTTGTTTTTGCTAAACTTTGGGGCACAATATCCATATTTTTGTTGTTTGGACCCTAATTTTTATCATTTTTTTCTAACAAACAACGGATCCAGCCAGCATGTGTTTTCGGAATGAAATAAGCCTGTTACTCACTGGAATCGGCAGTTTCCTCCATCTATTTACTGGGGATTAAAACTAATCAAATTGCCACATTTGTGCATGCTTTTCTGCCCTCTAAAGATACCATAAATTAGGCACTGGAGACAGTTTCGTATGACAAAATGGCGCTAGTGGAAAATTTCAGGTGCAAATTGGCGTATTGGCGAACGCTAGTGCACAAATTGGCGCAAAAACAAATGCGCATCCCATTTTGACAACTATGAATCATGTGGAAGCCTCAGCGCAATTTAGTGCTTCAAATAGCATGCACAAAGTCCCCGGAGCACGACCATGACCTAATGTCATGGCTACAGGGACATTGATGGATATTTTGCATGACTATCTGTGCATTCCTGTTGCTGCTGAACTCTGCGACAACCTTCTCCTACTCCTCCTCCTAAAATGTCCCAGACTGCAATAAATAGAAAACATGCAAGGCTGAGATTGTCTGAACTTGGAAGTCCAGCATCCTTCTTATGCAATCCCCGGATTCCACATCAGGCACAGGGGGAAGGGGAGTGCCCAAGATGCGAGAGTGGGAAAAGACATTGCTCCACAGACAGGAGGCAGAAACACCGCAGAGGATCATACACCTCACTAATGCCCAACCAAAGATGGCCCAACAAAAGATGGCTGCTGAAGCTAGTGCAATAGCTTAAATGGCTATTTTTACTATAGACATCAGAGCATTTCTCGATAGCACTCGACTGCGCTTCCTCCCACTACCCTTGGTGGTAAAGGTAGTAGCTGGCACATGAATCCTGCGGGCACACAGCTACATGTAAAACAGTGCTAAGGCGGCATTCACTCACAGGATGTGAAAATGACATAATTCCCAGCACAGCTCTCAGCTGTCAAAAGCAGCAGAGCGGGCGCTAAGTGGGGAGGGGGTAATTAAATGCAGCACATCATCATGGGCCCTATCGACAGCTGTGTGGAGCCTCGATCTCCCCTGGTTAGTGAATTATATATCCCAAATGAAAAAAAAAGGTGGAGGCAGGGGAATAGCTTGAGCTGGGCCCCTTTCTGCCACAGGCCTGATAGCAGCTGCCTCCTCTGGCTTCAATGTATGTACGCCATTGTCTATATATACGTCTGAAATACATCACATTGTATTTCTTCCTGCTGCTGCACCCCCAGGTGAAGGGGGTTGATGGGCTGCTCCGCAGTCCATCAACCAGCTTTTCTGTGTTCTGGCTGAAGTCCATGTTAAGGTTTGGGAACCCAAACTCGCAAAGTTCGGTACAAACCTGAACTTTGCGGTTTGCGGTTTGAGTTTGCCCATCTCTAGTTATATATGCCAAAGTACATAAAAAATTGAATGCAATGTTATACACTGCGGTAAAATTAAAGTTTGGAAATAGGCAGTTTGCTTTTTACCCTGTTATTATCTGATAATCGTAGAACCACTCTTTAACCTAAGTAGCACAAAATGCACATATCTGCAGGTCTTAAATTAGAACAAATTTTAACTATTTTTAAATTTGGGCACCCACCTCGAAGGTGATTTTTAAACAGACATCTAATATTAACAAAAGTAGAGTGGATTATTTTTGTCAAATAAAGAAAATCATAGATTAGAGATATTTAGGCCCTTATTTATCAAGGGCTAGCGCCAGGTAGTGTCTGACGAGCGCCAGGTACCGACAGCTAACGGCGGCTACCGACTCAAGTACGCCCGGTGGCGGTCACAATGACGCATTTATCACGCTAAATGAGGTTAGTGCCGGCGAGAGCTTCAGCTAGCGCGGGATTCATCATGTAGCCGACTGCAATGAACAGCGCCGCTACTAATCCCATCACAGCGCCAGGTATGACCTGTCGCTCCCTGGTGCTCTCCAATGCATTTCAATGGAGCAATCTTTAAATATTCATAATTAATTGAGTTTATGTGTTTTTTTTTTTTACCGGCAAAAATTCTGTGACCACTACGGCAATGTTAGATTTTTTTTTTAAGGTTAAAAAAAAAAAAAAAAAAAAAATATGTGCAGAATTGATATTACAGGTCTGATATTCATGTATTCATATTACAAAATGTTTAGAAAAACTTGTATAATTTTTACATTAAAAAAAAATGGTTGTTTGGGGGTTAAAAACTACTTTACACACATCGCCGCCAGCGCTCTGGGGTTTAAACAAGGAATTCACAGCGCAAGAAATTTTTGAGCGTGATTTGTTAATGAATCTGCAGCAAGCCGTTCGCTCTGGCCATTCGCTGTCAGGCGCACCCATACAACGCAGAACCTGTGAAACATCGACCCCTAACCCCGTATTCAATATTACCGCACACCGACTGAGTCGCTGTCAACAAGCAAACCCCGGCCAAGCACAGCGAATACTAGCTGGCGCTGTGAAAATCACGCTACTGGCGCTCATCTGTCGCTACCTGGCGCTATTAATGAATCGGCCTCTTAATTACAGTGTAATAGGTAGGTATCAGAGAGACCACAGAGTGACATTATGATAACAGTAAAGCTTCTGACTGAACAGCACAAAGGGAGAATTGGTGCACATGTGCATATCTAATTGCTTAAAGAAGACATTATGCCAAAAACATTAAAAACTGCTTGCACAACAGTCACACCTGCAAGTTGTTATGAAGTAGTGACTCAGTCGCTGTGCAGCAATGATGAATACATTGTGAGGAGTCGCTATTTGACCAGTACAGCGCTGTATGGGAGCGCATGGTAGCGACTGCTCATAGCGACTGACTTACAACATATTCAAGAAAAAAAAAAGCCTCACACAACTCTGGTGCAGAAAAATGCTTATTTGAAGCCCAGAGCGCAGGAGGCTGTGTGTTTAAAGTCTGTTTTTCAGCATCTATCAACTAGTAACAAAGCGAAAACATATGGAATTACATTGTAGCAACATTGTAACATTAACACTTTAATGCCAGACCTGTAATGTCATTTCTAAAGAAATTTATAAAAAATGAAAAAAAATGTGAAAAAAATGCTTTTTCAATGCCAGAAGAGGTCACAGAATTTTGATTGTGATTTTTTGAAAAAAAAAAAACAATAAAGAGAAGAAAAGGTTCATCCATTGAAATGTATGGGAGAGCGACAGATAGCGAGAGGTCATACCTGGCGCTGTGCAAGGCTGAGAGCCGGCGCTGTTCGCTGAGGCTGTGAAAATGATGAATCAGACGCTACATGGTGCTATCCCAGTCGCTAAACAGATTCTGCTTGATAAATGTGTAATTGCGTGCCGTGTCCGGCGTTCACCAGTTGCTACCTGTCGCTACCTCTCATTAACCAGGCGCTACCTGACGCTGTCCTTTCTTATATGAGCTTCTTTTTATTATGCTTCCAGTCCACACTATACAGTCACCAAAGTGACTGTATAGTGTGGCTATGGTGTGACCTTGGATGGGCAGAGATGTCTAAAGGCTGGTTGTGACAACCTGGATCTAGTTGGGGAGAACAGCAGTAGTCGATAACAGAGGCAGCTTGGACGTAATAGGGGTTGATAACAAGGATAGTAATTCAAACATGGTCTAGAAGTAGCAGAGGTTGCTAACATGGATATTAACTCAGATGTAGATAAGATGTAGCAGAGGTCTGCTGTGTCGACAGCAACTCTAACTGGCAAAATGTAAATCATATCTGCTCTCTCCCTTCCTGTAACCTGGCAGCATCACCTAGAGGGAGAAACTTGGTATTGGCTTCTGCCACTGCCGCTGATTCCCCTAGCAGAAGACCACCAATCATAGTGCTCAACTGGTTGTCTATAACTCTGCACTCTATGGCTGTCTGTGTATTGTTATTAGGTGTCAAAGTATGCTGATATCAAAATGCTGCCTGTTATTGTCCTGGAGAGCTGCCATGCCCTCTGGCTGGAAATGTCCATAAAGAATGAAAACCTTTCTGCTTTGGGGCGTTAGTGAAAATAAAAGAAATTGGGAACTAATGGAGATTTAGAGCTATGTGATTATATGGACTATGTAATTGCCTGGACAAGGATGGCAAATTTAAGCAAGGTATGTATGGTGGAAAAGGTAGGGCAGCTGGAACAGCACACAACAATACACTCAGTGCCATGTTGTTCCTGGAGGCAGCTTTTAAATAAACCACCTGTAATTGGTTGAGGTATTGAGCAGGCCGGCATCTCCTGTTGCTGTGGTGCCAGAGGTGGTGTGTAAGCACCAACCAGGGAGCAGTCCTGGATCCACAGACAGGTTAGACATCTGTTGTTGTCGCTGGATAGGGTTGTTCTAGTAAAAGGTTTGTCTGTAACGTAGGAAGTATGTGAATGAGGGGAAGGTTAGAATATTTAGGGTCCTTGTGGGCCTAGACACTCCTAGGCACAGAGTTGCAAGGGTGGTTGTAGGTCTACTTAAAAAGTTTACTTGCCATTCATCTGCTTTTTCTCTCCAGTCCCAGCATCAAACTTAGGGGGAATCTTGGTTCAAAAGATTGTGTACTTGCCATAGACACTAATACAGTTAAAGGGTCGGGGTGTGGGGTAGATGCAGGGCTGGATTAAGTGTGGTGGAGGCCCCTGGGCACAACATCTGGTGGAGGCCCCAGATACCATATTTTTTCTTTTAAAATAAAAGTCCAGCCAAGTAACTGATTGGTGGTTGTCTGACACCCGCCTACTTACTGGGCCATAAGATCGAGTCCCTTGTGCGTGCTGCTCTGGAACCCCTGCTTTGCCATTCTGGGTGGGGGGCAGTGTAGTTGGCCAGCTGGTCCAGTACAAAACAGTTCCCTGCATTGAGCTGCCAGCGGCTGTGCTTGGTGGCCTATGTGCAGTGAGCGGCCGCCGATTGGTAGCTCTGCATGCACCCATCACTGTAGCATTGCTGACGGCGGCTTTGCTGCTCTAGACTCTCCATCCTGCCCTGTGGTGGCTTTGGCTGCAGGTTTGCAAAAACAAAAAAGGCTTGCCCAGGCATGTGGGGGGCACTGCCACCAATGCTGACCCTGCGATCCATCAGACCAAAGACTGAAAAGCCTCCTGGATCAGACCATAACCCAAAGGTTAGTGGAAGCCCCCTTTACAGGGTAAGTGGTGGATGCCCCGGGGCATGCACCCCTTGTGCCCTCCTCATAATCCGGCCCTCCACGGCAGACATACTCGCTCTCCCCTGAAGCACCCCAATCAGGGATGCCCCCCCTGTGTAAAAGCCCCCAGGGGGTTTTACACAGCGAGGCAAGGACCAAAACCCAGCATAGTCAAAATCCTGATTTTTGGTTCACTTTAAGGTTGGGTGAGCTTGACAGAAATGCGTCCTTTTAGTGTAATCCAGCTATGTAAATAGTAATGGGGGCATGCTGTTACAATGAAGTATGGTCAGTTGCCTGAAACAACCCAATTTAACCCATTATCCGAACATGTATGGGCACAGCTAATTAACCTAAAGCTACTCACCCCCTTTGAACTGAAAGGTTAGTGTTGTCTTCATATTTTGAGACTGAATTAGCCCAGTATGAAATTAGAACTAGGAAGTTTTGTAGCCAGCAGTATAAATCCTTTAGTAACTAATATGTGAAGCCACCCACACACCAAGTATAATTTATCTCCCTGACACTGTAGGTTCACACGTCAAATAGAATATAAGGGTAACAGAGCTACCGGAAAGTGGCACAACTCTGACCTTTCAAATGTCACCCTATCCCCAGCATCTTGAGGACAGTCTTAAATTAGACTATCATTGAAATGATCGGAACACTGCTACTAATCAGGCACATAGGACTGATTCCGCATCAGTTGTAAAAAGCACACTTTTGACTAAAAACTACATTTTAGGTAAAGAATGAAACAGAAGGACTCTTTTGACACCTGGTACTTTAAGTCTAGGTTGGCACTTGTACTTAGTATTTTTTTAACTTAACCAAGGTGTTCTGGACTAGTTTGACCAGTTTTTTATATTAGGCTGGACTAGCCAGCTTTCAGTCAACTTCTTTCCCCTGAGTTGTCAATTGATATGTACAGTATGGCCCTTATTTAACAAGGGATAGTGACAGGTAGCGACTGGTGAGCGGCCGGTAATGACGGGCCCCGCCACGAGAACGCCGGCTCCCCACCACAATCACACATTTATCAAGCCGATCCTGCTTAGCGACTGAGATAGCGCCAGATAGCCACTCATTCATCATTATTCCAGCCTCAGCCCACAGCGCCAGTGTCCGACCTTGAACAGCGACAGGTATGACCTCTCGCTACCTGGCGCTCTCCAATGCATTTCAATGGAACAATCTTTAAATATTCATAATTAATTGTTATGATTTTTTTTTTAAATGTGAAAATGTGAAGATGTGACCACTTCTGCCATTTTAGATTTTTTTAAGGTAAAAAATTGATATTACAGGTCTGATATTAATGTATTCATATTACAAAATTATTTTAAAAACTTGTTTTTTTTTGTTTCCAAAAATATGGTTGTTTGGGGGTTAAAAAACTACTTTTAACCCATCGCCGCCAGCGCTCTGGGGTTTAAACAAGCATTTCACAGCGCGAGAATATTTTGAGGGTGATTTGTTAATGAATATGGTGGGAGCCGGTCGCTAGGGCCAGTCGCTATCATGTGCTCCCATACAGCGCGGAACCTGTCAAATAGCGACTCCTCACCCAATATTCAACATTACGGCAAACTGACTGAGTCGCTATCAACTACAGAACAACGGCCAAGCACAGCGAATACTAGCGGGCGCTCTGAAAATGCCGCTACAGTCGCTCAACTGTCGCTACCTGCCGCTGTTAATGAATCGCCCTCCCCATCTCTGTAATGATTCATAAGATACTTCAAAGATGATTCATACACTGTATGATATATAAGTTACATCCAGTAGCAGACAGGGGCCAAAGATCAGACCTGGATTTCACCAGCCTAAGCTATAGCATTGGGGGCTGGGGTTCCTTGGCTTGATGAGTACAGTGGGGCTGAGTACGAGGGGCTGATAGGGTGTCTACGGGGGCAGGGATTGAATGTGGGTGTTAAAATCAGCAGCCCAACTGTCCCCAAAGCAGTGTGGCCCACTGGGAATTGTCCCGGGTCTCCCTATGGCCAGTCTGCCACTGGTTTCATTCAATTTACTTTAAAATCCAGCTTTATTGATTCACACAACTACACAAGCAAGACAAATAGGTCCCTGTGGCCAAGGCACTTAAACTCCTTTAATCAAACACATTGTGGAAGACAAACTTCATCAAAATCTAATGATATCTAAGATATGCCCCCTCCCAGTTAAAAAGGAAAACGTTGTCACTTGAAATACACGGGGGCCACCCCATGCACATGCTTCTACACCCACATACTACACACACACACTCACTCATATGGAGCCGGCCGGCTATTATGGGCCCATCATCTGTAGTAATAAGTGTGTATCGTGAGAAAGCGTGTTAGGGCAGTCAATATTAGTAAGATAGCAAAAGGATTAGTAGAAGGCCGGGGCAGATGTCCATAGGTGGTGTGCTAAGCACCTCTGCAATCATCTCACCGCCTGCATGACTGTGCAGCAATCCTTAGCTCCACCAGAAACCCAAGGCTAGTCTGTGTGGCGCTATGCTGATTCTTGCAGTCCGCCGGTCAGCATAGACAGGAAGTGGTAAGCGGGTGGCTCAGACCTCCATCATCCCACGTACGCTTCACTCCCAAGGCTCACCCTAACGAAGCTCCTGCCTTGGGAGCGAAACGTACATTGGATGATGGAGGCCTGAGACACCCACTTACCATTTTCTGCCTGTACTGACCGGTGGACTGCAAGTATCAGCATGGTGAGCAGTACGGTGGTACACAGACGCCTTAGGCTTCTGGTGGAGCAAAGGATTGCTGCATGGCCATGCAGGAGATGAGATGATTGAGGAGGTTCACAGTACTGGGTCCTGGAGCGGCTGTGGCATATAGGCTGCTCGGACCTCCAGCCTATGGATTGGAAATCTGCCCTGGCCTTCTTCTAATGCCTTTGTTATCTTAGTAATTATGACTGCACTAATGCCGCTTTCCCGCAATACACAGTTATTACTACAGACATTGGGCCCACAATAGCCAGCCGTCTCGGTATGAGTGAGTGTGTGTAGTATGCGGGTGTAGGAGCATGTGCATGGGGGGTGCGTGTTTTTAAAGTGACAACGTTGTCCTTTTTAACTGGGAGGGATTATTAAATCTTGGCTTTTGTATTTTGATGAGGCTTGTCTTCCACAATGTGTGTCATTAAAGACGTGCCTTGGATACAGTGACCCATTTGTCTTGCTTGTGTGCTTGTGTGGGGTTGTTGGCCAGCCTGGCACGCTATAAAGGCAGTGCAAACTCATTATAACCGGCGGTCTTCCATCTTTTATGTTTTTCTATGGTGCTGAATCACCCCTTCACTTTACTAACAGGTGAGCAATGTGCACATGTGTAGCATTCCCTTTCATTGTCTACCTAGGGGTTGATTTAGCAGGTGTAGAACATGCACCTCTATTTCATTTTTCACACAAACTGCGCTTTTTATTACAAAACTTCTGGTGCTGAATCAGCCACATATCCAGGTAAAGAGTTACTAACCCCTCCCCCCAAAAAAACACTTCCATTCTCTCCCACACAGCAGGGCCTGGCCAGTTTCTGAGAATGGCGCACAGATGCCTATGCACAGCACCGTGCATTCATTGCAATGGCACTGCCTTGGCATGTCCATCTATTGCATATATTGGAAGCTACACAGAGACTGGAGAGAATGGGGGGTCACGACCTACAGTTTGTGTTGTTGTGGCCTGAAGACTTTATGGGGGCGTGGGGGGCATGTTGTGTCCCTCGTTCTCGGAAGGTTTTCGAGCCATGGACCTGTTGGGAGCTGCTGTACAGGAGAGAATGTACGTCCTGATTTTTGGGGGTTCAGTAATCTTTTTAATCTAAGAAATGTTAAATATGTAATTCGATTAAGTTGAGTAAAGGGGTTGGAAGTAGCTCCATCACTATTATTTATAAAAAATTATTATTATTCAGGGCCTGGGAACCAATTTACCCCCCCGGGTTTAACCCTCTCATCATCTAAGTATTAAGCACCAAACATGTCTAGCTGTGTGGAAAGACAGAGTGCCTTGCCGGGGCGGTGTGGCTTCCACATGTATCTGCAGATATGTGCAACCAAGAGGCTGATTTATTAATAGCGACATGTAGCAACAGTTGAGCGACTGTAGCGGTATTTTCACAGCGCCCGCTAGTAGTCGCTGTGCTTGGCGTTGTTCGGTTGTTGACAGCGACTCAGTCGGTGTGGCGTAATGTTGAATACAAGGTTCCGAGCCGCTATTTGACAGGTTCCGCGATGTATGGGTGCGCATGATAGCGACTGGTCAGAGCGATCAGCTTCCACCATATTCATCAAAAAATCACGCTTAAAAAATTAAAGCTCTGTGAAATGCATGTTTAAACCCCAGAGCGCTGGAAGCGATGTGTTAAAAGTAGTTTTTTAACCCCCAAACCACCATATTTTTGGAAACTAATATTTTAAATAATTTAGTAATATGAATACATTAATATCAGACCTGTAATATCAATTCTGTACAATTTGTATTTTTATTTTTTTTCCCTTAAAAAAATTATCTAACATGGCAGAAGTGGTCACAGAAATTTTCACATTAAAAAAAAAAAAACATTAATAACAATTAATTATTAATATTTAAAGATTGTTCCATTGAAATGCATTGGAGCGCGCCAGGTAGCGAGAGGTCATACCTGTCGCTGTTCAAGGTCGGACACTGGCGCTGTGGGGTGAGGCTGGAATAATGATGAATGAGTGGCTATATGGCGCTATCTCAGTCGCTAAGCAGTGTGTGATTGTGGTGGGGAGCCGGCGTTCTCGTGGCGGGGCCCGTCATTACCGGCCGCTCACCAGTCGCTACCTGTCGCTATTCCTTCATAAATAAGGGCCTAAATCTCTGTCTTTCCACACAGCTAGACATGTTTGGTGCTTAATACTTAGATGATGAGAGGGTTAAACTGGGCGGTAAATTGGTTCCCAGGCCCTGAATAATAATAATAATAATTGTGTATAAATAATAGTCATGGAGCTACTCCCACCCCCTTTACTCAGTGTAATTCTATTCGTTTTTAATAATGTCAGTCTAAATCTTTGTTTTGATTTAAACATTGCTTTTAAAATCAGCTTTATGTCATTGTTGTCATATGTTTGTACTATGAGTTATCTTTTTTATTATAATGTACTGAATGTAGAAACAACATAATTCTCAGGAAAGCATCAATCAACCTAGCAAAACCAGTTTCATGTCCTCTCATGTCCTATGAGAGCCACCTGCTATGCCTACGACATTCAGCAGGTGGCTCTTAGGCTCTTATTTAACAAGGGATAGCGCCAGGTAGCGAATGGTGAGCGAACGGTAATGACGGTCACCGCCACGAGTACGCCGGCTCCCCTCCGCAATCACACATTTATCAAGCCGATCCTGCTTAGCGACTGACAGAGCGCCAGATAGCGAATCATTCATCATTATTCCAGCCTCACCCCACAGCGCCAGCGAGCGACCTTGAACAGCGACAGGTATGACCTCTCGCTACCTGGCGCTCTCCAATGCATTTCAATGGAGCAATCTTTAAATATTCTTAATTAATTGCTAATAATTTTTTTTTTTTTTTAAATGTCAAAAATTCTGTGACCACTTCTGCAATGTTAGTTTTTTTTTTTTAAGGTTAAAAAAAAAAAAAAATTTGTGCAGAATTGATATTACAGGTCTGATATTAATGTATTCATATTACAATATGTTTTGAAAAACTTGTTTTTTTTTTTTCCTAAAAATATGGTTGTTTGGGGGTTAAAAAACTACTTTTAACCCATCGCCGCCAGCGCTCTGGAGTTTAAACAAGCATTTCACTGCGCGAGAATTTTTGGAGCGTGATTTGTTAATGAATATGGTGGGAGCCGTTCGCTATGGCCATTCGCTGTCATGCGCTCCCATACAGCGCGGAACCTGTCAAATAGCGACTCCTCACCCAATATTCAACATTACGGCAAACCGACTGAGTTGCTATCAACTACCGAACAACGGCCAAGCACAGCGACTACTAGTGGGTGCTCTGAAAATGCAGCTACTGTCGCTCATCTGTCGCTACCTGGCGCTATTAATGAATCGGCCTCTTATTGTTTTCAATGGTGAGCGCGTGCTGGCGCATCCCCTGGATCCCCGGCGTCATTCACTCGCTCCCGTCCCAGCATTCAGACTGGCTGGGGTGGTAGGGCACACACGGCCGGGGATGTGGTGGATGCAACAGCGCACAGTGCCCCAATGGGAGCTGTTTGCTGAAATAGGTAAACACAGCAAACAGCTCTTATTGGCTGAGCACCCACGCTTGCGCCGTTGGTACATAGCAAAGGTGAGTTGTTTGGGGCTTTCCGGGGGTTTTACACAGTGCGGCATCCCCAATTGGGATGTCCCCAGGGAATGGAACTAAACCTGGGACTGTCGAAAGTCCTCTTTCAATTGAATTTTTAAAAGTGTTTATATTTATGTGGCAAAATGATGTTTTAAAGGTGCTGAGTTGATGTAGGATTTGTTAATGTTTTCTAATGCGTTTAATGGAAGCGGTTTTGATCGGTTGCTATTGGCAATCACCAAGGGGGTTATTTAAGAATGGACAGCGCCAGGTAGTGCTTCGTAGAGGCAGGTAGCGTCTGGTGAACACCTGGCATTGCACGGGAAACCACATTCAAGAAAGCGAATCTGGTGAGCCCCTCTAACAGCGCCATGTAGCGTTACATGTATTATTACAGACGGCTCAGCGTATAGCGCCGGTGATCTAGGTTCAAGAGTGCCACGTATTACCTTTCGCTCAGTGTCGCTCCCCCATACATTTCAATGGGCTTTCATTTGTTTGTGTTTTTCTTTTGCTCAAATCATTGTGTGACCTCTCCTGGCTGCAAACAAACACTTTATACATTTTTTTGACTTTTTATATTTTTATGCAGAATTGTCATTACAGGTCTAGCACTCAAGTGTTATTGTCCCAGTGTTAAAACAATGTCATTCCATGTGTTTTCGCTTTGTTACTGGTGGATATGTGTTCAAAAACGGACTTCAATCACACAGCGTCGGGCGCTCTATGCTAGAGCCGCCAGCTTTAGAGCGCCAACGCTGTGTGTGTGTAGTTTTTTGTTAAATATGGTGTGGAGCGCCGAGTGCCAGATGCAATGAGCTGGCGCTACCTCTCACTCGCTGCTCAGACTTGCCCTTCAAACTTCTGTAGGTTACAGGTAATCAGTCATTCCTGTCCTTCATACCACCCTGTCTTCATAGTGGTCTACCACTTGCTTCCTATGTCATGTGTTCCCTCAGAATTCAAAATCAAATATATATATTAACGGGCAGGCTGATTGATTAATAGCAGCAGGTAGCGACAGATGAGCATCTGTAGCAGGCATTTCAGAGCGCCCTCTAGTAGTCGCTGTGCTCGGCCGTGGTTCGCTAGTTCAGAGCGCCTCTGTCGCTGTGCAGCATTGATGAATACGTTGCGGGGAGTCGCTAGTGAATGGTAGCGACTGGTCAGTGTGACCGACTCACACCATATTCATCAAAAAAACAGCCTCACACACCGCCGGCGTTTAAAAATGCTTCCTTGTAGCCCAGAGCCAGAGGCTGTGTGATTAAAGGCTGTTTTTGAACATGTATCCACCAGTAACAAAGCGAAGACATATGCAATTACATTGTTATAACATTGTGACATTGTGAACACATTAATACCAGACCTGTAATGTCAATTCTGCATAAATATATAAAAAATGAAAAAAGTTTGAAAAAATGGCTTTTTCAAGGCCAGGAGAGGTCACAACTAGAGATGAGCGAACTTCTTGAAAGTTCGATTCGGGCGATTCGCCGAATTTCCCCAAGAAATTCGGGTTCGCCCGAATCGAACTTTCACGAATCGCTCATCTGAAAAAAAAAATGCCGGCATGGTGGGAGCGGGCAGGCCGGCGCTGCTCTCAGGCGCCCTCTGATGACGCGTCCTGTGATGACAGCTGAGAGCGGCGCCGGCCTCCACGCTCTGACCATGCAGGTAAGTGTTTGCTTTTTAAAAAAATGCCGGCATGGTGGGAGCGGCTTCCGCCGCCCGCTGACAGCATAGCCGGCCTGCCCGCTCCCACCATGTCGGCATTTTTTTTTTTTTATTTCAGGGAAAATTCGATCGGCACGAACCAAAAAAAATTTGGGTTCGTGCCGAATCGAATTTTCCCTGAAATTCGGAGCGAATTCCGGTTCGTCCGAACCGGTTCGCTCATCCCTAGTCACAACATTATTTGAGAATAAAAAAAAAAATATTAAAAACCCCCTGTAAAAAAAAGTATGGGAGAGCGCCAGGTAGCGACAGGTAAGACGTGGCGCTCTGCAAGGCTGAACGCCGGCGCTGTAAGCTGAGGCTAGGATAATGATGAATCGTACGCAACATGCAGGCCCGGATTAACGTAGGGGCGGACGCAGCTGCCGCTCCAGGTCCCTACGTTAAAACAGGCCCAGCAGCCTGCAAACGCAGCCCGCATAGGCCGCCCGGCGCCCGCTATAGAAAGGAAAAGGGCCGGCTGCCGTGCAGGCACTTTAACAAGTGAAGAGGGCTGGCCCTGCGCTGTCACAGGCAGGCCTGTCTCCTTACCTAGGCCCCCCAGTTCCGGCCGGCGCAGACGTAGCCTCACAGTGACCTGCGTGCCCCATGTGATGTTGGGGCGCGTAGGAAGCTCCTCCCCCCCAGCAGTCTGCCACTTGACGTAGGTCCCACACCAGTAGGAGCTTGAGTCTCACCAGACACCCCACAAAGGTACCACCGTCCACCAATCAAATTTGCCTTTCAGTTGTACAGGAAAGCTAGGTGACAATTCTCACCTAGCTTTTCTATGCTCCTGAATGGTATGTTTGCTTATAAGAGCTATTATAAACAGACATGTCATTCAGGACCATGGAAAAGCTAGGTGAGAAATTGTTACCTAGCTTTTCTGGCCTCCTGAATGGCATATCTGCTTATAGCTCAGCTATTCTAGGCAGATTTACCTATAGCTTTTAGTCTGCCTAGAATGGCTGAGCTATGATCAGCAGATTTAGGTTATATTTATAAAAAATGGTTGGCGTGAGTGTTGTTTTATTTAATTAACCAGTTTTCTATTGTTTACAAAAAGAGAAATCTTGTTTTAATAGATTTCTGTTACGGCACTTTATTGGCTATTAAAGTTGTTGAAAGTGCATCTGTCGTGCGTTTTATGTATATTAAATAGCTAGCATAGCCAAAAAAGATGTTGGTATAGGTATGCTTTGTATATCTTCATAGATATTGTTTGATTCTTTATTTTGTTAAACAAAAATACATTTTTAGGGGTGCTTGAGTGTCAGATAGGTGTGATTGCGTGTGCTGTGCTACACTTCTCGTGTTTCAGCCCTGTAGCAAGCCCTGTGTGTTAACCAAAAAAGCTGCGGGTGTGACGTCACATGGGATAGGTGTTACAGTTGGGGGGCATAGCGAACCCTCTACAACACCTCTTTGACACTCTGGGCCCCCCAAAAGCGAGTTGATTCTTTTTTTTTTTTAGCTAAAGAACAAACTCTATGAAGATATGCAAATTTTTCTTACACTAACATGTATTCAGCTATCCTGCTAATTTAATGTACATTAGACATGTGACAAACGCACTTTGTCTTAAACAAAGTTGCTTTGTGTTGTGTTTTCATTTTATATACTTCGATAAATAGGCCCGTCAAAATCTACAGCACCAGGCCCGGGATGCTCTTAATCCGGCCCTGGCTACATGGCGTTATCCCAGTCGCTCAACAGAATCGGCTTCATAAATGTGAAATTGCGTGCCATGTACAGCGTTCCCCTGCCGCTACCTGTCACTTAACAGCCACTACCTGTCGCTATCCCTTCATGAATAAGGCCCTGGGAGGCCAATTTATTAATAGCGGCAGGTAGCGACAGTTCAGCGACTGTAGCGGCATTTTCAGAGCGCCCGCTAGTAGTCGCTGTGCTTGGCCGTGGTTCGGTTGTTGATACCGGCATTACGGTTTGCCGTAATGTTGAATATTGGTTGAGGAGTCGCTATTTGACAGGTTCCGCGCTGTATGGGAGCGCATGATAGCGACTGGCCA
The DNA here is from genome assembly GCA_027917425.1 of Gastrophryne carolinensis. NCBI lineage: Eukaryota > Metazoa > Chordata > Amphibia > Anura > Microhylidae > Gastrophryne > Gastrophryne carolinensis. The sequence goes on along the minus strand of CM051237.1, from coordinate 179,242,904 downwards.
TAGCGACCGGCTCCCACCATATTCATGAACAAATCACGCTCAAAAAATTCTCGCGCTGTAAAATGCTTGTTTAACCCTTTAAGTGCCAGCCTACCTGGAGTTTTTGTCACACTCTGTTGCCAGACCATTTTGCACTATTTTGCGCTCCCCATGTTCAAATGTGATTTTTGAAGGGATTTCCAGGGATTTCCCAGGAAAATGATATATTGTTTTTTTCAGCAGAGTCTGGGCTTTAACATGAAATGTCTTGTTTGTCATTTGTTAGGTGTATTCTTAATATTTTTGGGTGAAATATGTGCAAAAAAAAAAAAAAAAAAAAAAATTTTTACATATTGTAGTTTTTTTTGGAATAAAAAATGTAAGTTTGTCAATAAAATCTTATTGCGTGTGAAATCCCAATTTCTCCTGGTTACAGCGGTACCACATATGTATAGGTAGACACCCTTTCCTGCCCAGGAGACTCCCCCAAACTGAAACAAGTATTTTATAACATTCACAAAAAAAATACAAAAACCATCCACACTACAAAGGGTTAAATCGGGAAAAAAAATGACATAGGGTCCCCCCTCCCAGGGGAGGGAGACCCCATTTTTTTTTTTATTTTTAAGGGTTAAAAACCCTTAAAAATCAAAAAAAAAATTGACGTGGGGTCCCCCTTACCCAAAGTAACCAGCCCGGGACCAGCTATGCAGGGCTTGTAGGCACAGAGTGGGGGGGCCAGCTTTTGTGGCCCCCCCACCCTGCAGCCTACGAGCCCACATAGCCCATGTGGGCCCGGGCTCTTCTGCCCCCCCCTGGCCTTTGGGGAGGCAGGTAATGGGGGTGCCGGGGGTTAATGGCAAGCCACCCGCTAGCGCAGGTGGCTTGCCATCCCCCCAGCCTTGTGAACTGGTATAGGGGTCATGGACCCCTTACCAGTTCACAAGGGGTTAAAAGTAAATAATGACACACACACATAAAGAAAAAAATATTTTATTAATTTTTTTTTTTTTTTTACACTATACTCACCTCCCATCCATCCTGGAGCACTCTGTCCCTCGGCGATCACTGGCTTCTGCTCACTTGCTAGAAGCCTTTTATAGCTGCTGGATGACAGATTACAAAGGGTTAATCAAAAAAAAAAATGACATAGGGTCCCCCCTCCCAGGGGGGGCGGACCCCATTTTTTTTTGATTTTTAAGGGTTAAAAACCCTTAAAAATCAAAAAAAAAATTGACGTGGGGTCCCCCTTACCCACAGTAACCAGCCCGGGACCAGCTATGGGGGCTTGTAGGCACAGAGTGGGGGGGCCAGCTTATGTGGCCCCCCCACCCTGCAGCCTACGAGCCCACATAGCCCATGTGGGCCCGGGCTCTTCTGCCCCCCCCTGGCCTTTGGGGAGGCAGGTAATGGGGGTGCCAGGGGTTAATGGCAAGCCACCCGCTAGCGCAGGTGGCTTGCCATCTCCCCAGCCTTGTGAACTGGTATAGGGGTCATGGACCCCTTACCAGTTCACAAGGGGTTAATAGTAAAAAAATGACACACACACAGAGAAAAAAAAAATCTTTATTTTTCTTTTTTACACTATACTCACCTCCGATCCGACGTCCCTCGCCGCTGTCCCGCGCCGATCACCTCACTGACAGATGCCGGTGGTGATCGGCGCAGGGCGGGTGACAGGTGAGGGGGCTCCGATCGGAGCCTCCTCACCTGACACCCGCTCTGCTCCGATCACCACCGGCATCTGACAGATGCCGGAGCTCGGAGGGGGTATAGGAGGAGCGGGATGACGTCATCCCGCTCCTCCCACAATGGGCGGGGCTAAGCGGCGGCGGCCGTCGCCGCCATTACAAGAGGTGAGGACCCGGAAGAGGGTCCTCACCTGAAGACTGCGCAGCCCAGGGGGGGGATCGGACCCCCCCCTGGTGAAGAGGAGACCCGGACAGAAGGCTCGGGCGCGGAGGTGAGTAAATGACAGTTTTATTTTTTTTTTTACAGCGGCGATCGGCGATCAGCGCTGGAAACGGGGGGGGGGCGGCTGGTTTCGGGCCCCCCCCTGAAGACGGAGGACGACGGGGGGGCGATCGGATGCCCCCCCAAGGAAGAGGGGACCCCAGGCTTCACAGGGATACCGGAGGTAAGTGATTTTTTTTTTCTATTTTTTAACTGTTTGGGGGAAATGCCAGGCACGTAGTTTCTACGTGCTTGGCACTTAACGGTAGGAGAAGCAACCACGTAGAAACTACGTGCTTGGCATTTAAAGGGTTAAACCCCAGAGCGCTGGCGGCGATGGGTTAACCCTTTAAGTGCCAGCCTACCTGGAGTTTTTGTCACACTCTGTTGCCAGACCATTTTGCACTATTTTGCGCTCCCCATGTTCAAATGTGATTTTTGAAGGGATTTCCAGGGATTTCCCAGGAAAATGATATATTGTTTTTTTCAGCAGAGTCTGGGCTTTAACATGAAATGTCTTGTTTGTCATTTGTTAGGTGTATTCTTAATATTTTTGGGTGAAATATGTGCAAAAAAAAAAAAAAAAAAAAAAATTTTTACATATTGTAGTTTTTTTTGGAATAAAAAATGTAAGTTTGTCAATAAAATCTTATTGCGTGTGAAATCCCAATTTCTCCCGGTTACAGCGGTACCACATATGTATAGGTAGACACCCTTTCCTGCCCAGGAGACTCCCCCAAACTGAAACAACGCTTTAGGAGATTTTCAGATAAAATACAACTATGCTACGCAATATGCGCACCTTGCGGTTTTTCCAGAAAAACAACCCTTTACATTTGAAATACCCCCAACAAACTATATATTCTCTGGAAGTACACACCTCAGGCTTTCTAGGCGTACCAGGCTTGTGGATGTGGCCATAGTTTTCTGGAAGTAATCCCTCAACGTAGTCTTTGGTTGCAAAGAGTTTCCCTAAAAAAAGGATAAAAAAGCAGAATCAAAGCCACATTTTCCTAAAAAAACTATATACAAACAAGAAAAAACAAGTTTAATCTGAAAACGCAACATCCCCCGAACAGAACAACACCCAACATGCATAGGTTCTGTCAAGGGAAGAGTTGCCAAACACCCCAAAGTAAAGCATGTGCGTAACGGTAATTTTACTTGAAAATTTCAGCTCTGCAGACAAAGTGCGCACCTTGCGATTTTTCAACCAAAACAACCCTTTACATTTGGAATATCCCCCATAAACCATATATTCCCTGAAAGTACACACGTTAAGCTTTTTAAGGGTACCCAGCTTGTTGTAGTGGGCTCATCTTTCTGGAATTAATTCCTCAAAGAATTCTTTGGTTGCGCAGGGTTTCCCTAAAAAATTTATAAAAAAGCTGAATAAAAAACACCTTTTCCTAAAATATAAATATGCAAACCAGAAAAAACAAGCTAAGTCTGAAAGCGCAAGGTCCCCCGAACAGAACAATACCCAACATGCATAGGTACTATTAACCCTTTTAATTGCCAGCCTACTTGAGATTTTGTCACCCTCTGTTGACAGGCCATTTTCCCCATTTTGCCTCATGTTTTGCGACATGTTTTGCGCCATTTTTGCTGTAACTTTCAGAAAAATTATATATATATTTTTTGCAGCAGAGTTTAGACTTTAACATGAAATGTCTTGTTTGTAATTTTTTTTTTTTTTTTTACAATATTATTAAGTGAAAAAAAAAATAAATAAATAAAAAAATTTTTTTAGAAAATTGACTCCTTTATTTTAAATAAAAAATGTATTTTATTAAGGAAAATCATATTGCATGTGAAAGCCCCATTTCTACCGATTAGAACGGTACCACATATTTATCGGTAGCCCCCCGTTCCTGCCCAGGAGACCCCCCTAACTGAAACAAGTATTTTATAACATTCACAAAAAAAATACAACTACCATCCACACTACAAAGGGTTAAATCGGGAAAAAAAATGACATAGGGTCCCCCCTCCCAGGGGAGGGAGACCCCATTTTTTTTTTGATTTTTAAGGGTTAAAAACCCTTAAAAATCAAAAAAAAAATTGACGTGGGGTCCCCCTTACCCAAAGTAACCAGCCCGGGACCAGCTATGGGGGCTTGTAGGCACAGAGTGGGGGGGCCAGCTTTTGTGGCCCCCCCCACCCTGCAGCCTACGAGCCCACATAGCCCATGTGGGCCCGGGCTCTTCTGCCCCCCCCTGGCCTTTGGGGAGGCAGGTAATGGGGGTGCCAGGGGTTAATGGCAAGCCACCCGCTAGCGCAGGTGGCTTGCCATCCCCCCAGCCTTGTGAACTGGTATAGGGGTCATGGACCCCTTACCAGTTCACAAGGGGTTAATAGTAAAAAAATGACACACACACAGAGAAAAAAAAATCTTTATTTTTCTTTTTTTACACCATACTCACCTCCGATCCGACGTCCCTCGCCGCTGTCCCGCGCCGATCACCTCACTGACAGATGCCGGTGGTGATCGGCGCAGGGCGGGTGACAGGCGAGGGGGCTCCGATCGGAGCCTCCTCACCTGACACCCGCTCTGCTCCGATCACCACCGGCATCTGACAGATGCCGGAGCTCGGAGGGGGTATAGGAGGAGCGGGATGACGTCATCCCGCTCCTCCCACAATGGGCGGGGCTAAGCGGCGGCGGCCATCGCCGCCATTACAAGAGGTGAGGACCCGGAAGAGGGTCCTCACCTGAAGACTGCGCAGCCCAGGGGGGGGATCGGACCCCCCCCTGGTGAAGAGGAGACCCGGACAGAAGGCTCGGGCGCGGAGGTGAGTAAATGACAGTTTTATTTATTTTTTTTTTTTACAGCGCCGATGTCAGCGCTGGAAACGGGGGGGGGGGGGGGCGGCTGGTTTCGGGCCCCCCCCTGAAGACGGAGGACGACGGGGGGGCGATCGGATGCCCCCCCAAGGAAGAGGGGACCCCAGGCTTCACAGGGATACCGGAGGTAAGTGATTTTTTTTTTCTATTTTTTAACTGTTTGGGGGAAATGCCAGGCACGTAGTTTCTACGTGCTTGGCACTTAACGGTAGGAGAAGCAACCACGTAGAAACTACGTGCTTGGCATTTAAAGGGTTAAAAGTAGTTTTTTAACCCCCAAACAACCATATTTTTGGAAACAAAAAAAATCAAGTTTTTTAAATAATTTAGTAATATGAATACATTAATATCAGACCTGTAATATCAATTCTGTACAATTTTTTTTTTAATCTAAAATGGCAGAAGTGCTCACAGAATTTTTCACATTTAAAAAAAAAAAATCATAACAATTAATTATGAATATTTAAAGATTGTTCCATTGAAATGCATTGGAGAGCGCCAGGTAGCGAGAGTTATTCAAGGTCGGACGCTGGCGCTGTGGGCTGAGGCTGGAATAATGATGAATGAGTGGCTATCTGGCGCTTTCTCAGTCGCTAAGCAGGCTTGATAAATGTGTGATTGTGGTGGGGAGCCGGCGTTCTCGTGGCGGGGCCCGTCATTACCGGCCGCTCACCAGTCGCTGCTACCTGTCGCTATCCCTTCATAAATAAGGGCCTAAGTGTGTGTGTGTGTGTGTGTGTGTGTGTGTGTGTGTGTGTGTGTATATATATATATATATCATTTATTTAATGATAAACATACAAGACACAAAAAGGATATGTGTAATGAGGATACGAAGATAAGAAACCTCTGCAACAGAAAAAGCAAATTAGAGGGAATAACGGAGCTTTTCCTAGATGTAATATGTTTCACAGGCTGTCCCAATGTACAGTATGCAGTTGATAGGACATGCTAGTGCAGCCTGATATTCTAATTGAAAAGCTAAGTTTGCCATGTCAGAAACAGACTGATCTCGGCCCTGCAGGTGAGCTCCAGAGCAAAGTCAGTCTGTGGATATGGAAGAGTAGACTTTCTGCCATCTGGAATACAGATTTCTTTGTATATCTAAACATTTGTCTGGGATTGTTGAGTGGTGTCCGAAGTCTTCATGGAGTGGAGGGGCTGCCTCTCCAAATGAAGTCGTGTTTCGGACACTTGCTTCTTGTACATGCAGTGTTGAAGGGCCTCTCTCTTATCACCACTTTAGTGTTCCAAAAAGGTTGTGGCTTCTGTGAGAAAGGGACAATGTTGTAACCACATGTGACAGGGCCCTGGGGCATTAAATGGAGACCTTTCAAGGTTCATACTGTACATTTTTTTTTCTGGCATTTTTTCCTGTCTTCTAACTCAAGTGGATGTAGCCAGACAACTAAAGACTGACACAGCAGAGAGGAATTGGACAGTGTAGCCAGGCAGTGGGAAAAGCAAGCAGGATGCTCGGCTGCATAGCTCGAGGCATCACCAGTAGGAAGAGGGAGGTTGTGATGCCGCTGTATAGAGCCCTGGTAAGGCCACAGCTAGAATACTGTGTGCAGTTCTGGAGACCTTACCTGCAAAAAGACATTATTCAAATAGAACGTGTCCAAAGGTGGGCAACGAAAATGGTGGAGGGACTTACACTTAAAACTTATCAGGAGAGACTTAAAGAACTTAATTTGTACAGTCTGGAGGAAAGAAGGGAGAGGGGGGACATGATTGAGACCTTTAAATATGTGAAAAGATTGAATAAGGTTCAGGAGGGAAGTGTTTTTAAGAAGAAGCTTAATGATAGAACAAGGGGGCACAACCTGAAGCTAGTCGGGGGGAAGATCAGGAGCAATGTTAGAAAATATTATTTTACAGAAAGAGTAGTAGATGCTTGGAACAAACTTCCAGCAGAGGTAGTTGCAAAATCAACAGTCACTGAATTTAAACATGCCTGGGATAAGCACACATCTATCCTAAGATAAAGAGTACATACAGTATACACATAAGGGCAGACTAGATGGACCGTATGGTCTCCTTCTGCCGTCAACCTTCTATGTTTCTAAGTGTGCTTCCATTCTCTAAATAATGGCAAGTGAGCACAAATAAGATAAATAAGGTGGATGGGTATCAATGATGGCCCCCCCCTGACCTCCTAAGCCCCGGAGTGGTCGCACCCCTGGTAAGGGTTGTTTCCTCATGTACTGTCTATTCACGTCTTTGAGGAGGCAGCTATTCCCAACCTATTTTTGGTGATATGCCACCCTGGGGTTCCTGGAGGGCACAAGGGTGAATAGGAGGGTGAAGGGAAGGGGGAGGGAGGGAGGAGGAGAGAGGAGGATGGGGAAGAAAGGGAGAAGGGGGAATAGGGGAGATGGAAGTTACAGAAGGGCACAGAGGGGTGACTGGAGGACATGGGGGAGTCACTGGTCTGCAGTGACCTGGAGGATGAAATGACTGGGTCTAAGAATTTTTTTCTTCTTAAATCCCTTTATGTGGTTGAATGCTGGAGAATGGGCAACTATGAGACATGTATTATTTATTCTGCTGTTTCATGGGAGAAAATCACTGAGTTTCCTGTCAGACAAATAGAATTCCTGGAGGGCACAGGACACAGGGTTGAAGATATGGCTGGTAGTTGGGGGGGGGGGGGAGGACAAAGTATTTATGAAGGGGCAAACAGGATACATCACTGTATGGCTATGGAGGGTCAGATTCCTTGAGTCCCATGAGGGAGTCACTGGTTAGGCGGAGGAGGGTGGCATGCAAGGGGGTGGCATGGGATGCAATATTTTATTCACCACTGACTATGTGGCCATCGCTGGTCCCAAGCCCCCATGGTCTTTATCCCTTGGGGGCCACTTCCAGTCAATTCCACAACAATAGTGGGCAGCAGCTTTTCCAAAGAAATATTTGGGGTGGGGAAAAACTAGGTAGGAAGGGGAAAAGGGAAGAAAGTCTTTCACCCGCTGTGGCTGCGCTATTTTGAATATAAGCCACACTATTATAATTATGCAACATTCAGCATCACCTGCTGCCCCTATAATAGAAAAATCATTGCTATTACTCAGTGTCCCATCTCACCAAATATTGTGCCAGCTGTGCAGTATAAATTGAGCACTGGCAGGCTGATTCATTACTAGCGCCAGCTATCAGCGGATGAGCGTCTGTACAGAGGCGCTAAGAGTGACCGCTAGTATACGCTGTGATCAGCTCTCAGGCACTGTAACAGAGCGTCTCAGTCGCTGTAGTAGCCTGGCCGGCATTGATGAATGAGATGTATGTTGGCCGTTCTAACACCAGTACATTGTTGCAGGGAGCGTAAGGTAGCGCCAGCTCAGTGCGACCGACTCTCAGCGACTCACACCATATTCAACAAAAAAGCAGACACACACAGTATCAGCGCTCGGGATCTGGTCGCTATAGCATAGAGTGGCAGACGCTGTGTGATTAAAGTCTGTTTTTGAACACATATCCACCAGTAACAAAGCGAAAACACATGGAATTACATTGTTGTAACATTGTGACATTAATACTTTAATGCCAGACCTGTAATGACAATTCTGCATATAAAAAATAAAAAATGTTTTCAAAAATGAATTTTTCTAGGCCAGGAGAGGTCACACAATTATTTGAGAGAAAAAAAAATGAAAAACAAAAACCCTGTTTAAACAGAAGAAAAGGAACTTACATTGAAATGTATGGGAGAGGGACAGGTAATACCTGTCGCTCTGGAAGCTAGAGCGCCGGCGCTATACGCTGAGCCACCTGTTATGATGAATCGTATGTTGCATGGCGCTGTTAGAGTCGCTCACCAGAATCTCCTTCATAAATGTGGTTTTGCCTACAGCGCCCAGAGTTCACCAGACGCTGCCTGCCGCTACAAGGCGCTACCTGCCGCTATCCCTTGATGAATAAACCCCAAAGGCTGCACACAGATCCAAAACTTGGAAATGAATGACAGAGTTGTTCCTCACTGCTCAATTAGACTGACAGGCTGATTCATTACTAACGCCAGGTAGCGACAGATGAGCATCTTTAGAGCAGATTTCAGACCGAACGCTAGTAGTCGCTGTGCTCGCCCATAGATCATTGTTTCAGAGCGCCTCAGTCGCTGTCCGGCATTGATGAATATGATGTGTGAGTCGCAGTACTACGCTGTATGGGACCGTATGGTAGCCAGCTCAGTGCGACTGACTCACGCCACATTCATCAAAAAAACTGCCTCAAACATTGCCAGCGCTCACAATCATGTAGCTGTAGCCCGCAGCGCCAGAAGCTGTGTGATTAAAATCTGTTTATGAACATGTATTCACTAATAACAAAGCGAAAACATATGGAATGACATTGTTATCACATTGTGACATGAACACTTTAATACCAGACATGTAAGGACAATTCTGCATAAAAATATTAATACAAAAAGTTATCAAAAATGTCATTTTCTAGGCCAGGATACATGTCAGAAGTTTTGAGATTTTTTTAAGAAAAAAAATTTGGGATCAGGAAAGAGATTTAAGGATCGTCCATAGAATGTATTGGAGAGCGCCAGGTAGCGACAGGTAATACGTGGCGCTCTGCAAGGCTGAAAGCCGGCGTTGTATGCTAAGGCTGGGATAATGATGAATTGGACGCTACATGGCGTTGTTCCAGTCGCTCATCAGATTCGGCTTCATAAATGTGTAATTGCGTGCCGTGTCCGGTGTTCACCTGCCGCTGTACAGGCACTACCTGGCGCTATCCCTTCATAAAAAAAGGCCCAAAGCACCAGGGTGCCAAGGACAGGGTACATTTTATATTGAGAGACCTCCAAAGGGCTTCCTTTTGCAAAATCCCACTGTTTCCTGTTTCCCTGGCCTGAACCTATAGTCATAGCCAGTGCACCAATACTACTATAGCTGAAAAGAAAAAAACATATAATTGCAGATAGCCAACTGACACTAATCTGCTGCCCTGAACCTATAGTCATAGCCAGTGCACCAATACTACTATAGCTGAAAAGAAAAAAACATATAATTGCAGATAGCCAACTGACACTAATCTACTGCCCTGAACCTATAGTCATAGCCAGTGCACCAATACTACTATAGCTGAAAAGAAAAAAACATATAATTGCAGATAGCCAACTGACACTAATCTACTGCCCTGAACCTAAAGTCATAGCCAGTGCACCAATACTACTATAGCTGAAAAGAAAAAAACATATAATTGCAGATAGCCAACTGACACTAATCTACTGCCCTGAACCTATAGTCATAGCCAGTGCGCCAATACTACTATAGCTGAAAAGAAAAAAACATATAATTGCAGATAGCCAACTGACACTAATCTACTGCCCTGAACCTATAGTCATAGCCAGTGCACCAATACTACTATAGCTGAAAAGAAAAAAACATATAATTGCAGATAGCCAACTGACACTAATCTACTGCCCTGAACCTATAGTCATAGCCAGTGCGCCAATACTACTATAGCTGAAAAGAAAAAAACATATAATTGCAGATAGCCAACTGACACTAATCTACTGCCCTGAACCTATAGTCATAGCCAGTGCACCAATACTACTATAGCTGAAAAGAAAAAAACATATAATTGCAGATAGCCAACTGACACTAATCTACTGCCCTGAACCTATAGTCATAGCCAGTGCGCCAATACTACTATAGCTGAAAAGAAAAAAAACATATAATTGCAGATAGCCAACTGACACTAATCTGCTGCCCTGAACCTATAGTCATAGCCAGTGCACCAATACTACTATAGCTGAAAAGAGAAAAAAACATATAATTGCAGATAGCCAACTGACACTAATCTGCTTCCCTGAACCTATAGTCATAGCCAGTGCGCCAATACTACTATAGCTGAAAAGAAAAAAACATATAATTGCAGATAGCCAACTGACACTAATCTACTGCCCTGAACCTATAGTCATAGCCAGTGCGCCAATACTACTATAGCTGAAAAGAAAAAAACATATAATTGCAGATAGCCAACTGACACTAATCTACTGCCCTGAACCTATAGTCATAGCCAGTGCACCAATACTACTATAGCTGAAAAGAAAAAAACATAATTGCAGATAGCCAACTGACACTAATCTACTGCCCTGAACCTATAGTCATAGCCAGTGCACCAATACTACTATAGCTGAAAAGAAAAAAACATATAATTGCAGATAGCCAACTGACACTAATCTGCTTCCCTGAACCTATAGTCATAGCCAGTGCGCCAATACTACTATAGCTGAAAAGAAAAAAACATATAATTGCAGATAGCCAACTGACACTAATCTACTGCCCTGAACCTATAGTCATAGCCAGTGCGCCAATACTACTATAGCTGAAAAGAAAAAAACATATAATTGCAGATAGCCAACTGACACTAATCTACTGCCCTGAACCTATAGTCATAGCCAGTGCACCAATACTACTATAGCTGAAAAGAAAAAAACATAATTGCAGATAGCCAACTGACACTAATCTACTGCCCTGAACCTATAGTCATAGCCAGTGCACCAATACTACTATAGCTGAAAAGAAAAAACATATAATTGCAGATAGCCAACTGACACTAATCTACTTCCCTGAACCTATAGTCATAGCCAGTGCACCAATACTACTATAGCTGAAAAGAAAAAAACATAATTGCAGATAGCCAACTGACACTAATCTACTGCCCTGAACCTATAGTCATAGCCAGTGCACCAATACTACTATAGCTGAAAAGAAAAAACATATAATTGCAGATAGCCAACTGACACTAATCTACTGCCCTGAACCTATAGTCATAGCCAGTGCACCAATACTACTATAGCTGAAAAGAAAAAAACATATAATTGCAGATAGCCAACTGACACTAATCTACTGCCCTGAACCTATAGTCATAGCCAGTGCGCCAATACTACTATAGCTGAAAAGAAAAGAACATATAATTGCAGATAGCCATCTGACACTAATCTACTGCCCTGAACCTATAGTCATAGCCAGTGCACCAATACTACTATAGCTGAAAAGAAAAGAACATATAATTGCAGATAGCCAACTGACACTAATCTACTGCCCTGAACCTATAGTCATAGCCAGTGCACCAATACTACTATAGCTGAAAAGAAAAAAACATAATTGCAGATAGCCAACTGACACTAATCTACTGCCCTGAACCTATAGTCATAGCCAGTGCACCAATACTACTATAGCTGAAAAGAAAAAAACATATAATTGCAGATAGCCAACTGACACTAATCTGCTTCCCTGAACCTATAGTCATAGCCAGTGCGCCAATACTACTATAGCTGAAAAGAAAAAAACATATAATTGCAGATAGCCAACTGACACTAATCTACTGCCCTGAACCTATAGTCATAGCCAGTGCACCAATACTACTATAGCTGAAAAGAAAAAAACATAATTGCAGATAGCCAACTGACACTAATCTACTGCCCTGAACCTATAGTCATAGCCAGTGCACCAATACTACTATAGCTGAAAAGAAAAAAACATAATTGCAGATAGCCAACTGACACTAATCTACTGCCCTGAACCTATAGTCATAGCCAGTGCACCAATACTACTATAGCTGAAAAGAAAAGAACATATAATTGCAGATAGCCAACTGACACTAATCTACTGCCCTGAACCTATAGTCATAGCCAGTGCACCAATACTACTATAGCTGAAAAGAAAAAAACATAATTGCAGATAGCCAACTGACACTAATCTACTGCCCTGAACCTATAGTCATAGCCAGTGCACCAATACTACTATAGCTGAAAAGAAAAAAACATATAATTGCAGATAGCCAACTGACACTAATCTGCTTCCCTGAACCTATAGTCATAGCCAGTGCGCCAATACTACTATAGCTGAAAAGAAAAAAACATATAATTGCAGATAGCCAACTGACACTAATCTACTGCCCTGAACCTATAGTCATAGCCAGTGCACCAATACTACTATAGCTGAAAAGAAAAAAACATAATTGCAGATAGCCAACTGACACTAATCTACTGCCCTGAACCTATAGTCATAGCCAGTGCACCAATACTACTATAGCTGAAAAGAAAAAAACATAATTGCAGATAGCCAACTGACACTAATCTACTGCCCTGAACCTATAGTCATAGCCAGTGCACCAATACTACTATAGCTGAAAAGAAAAAAACATATAATTGCAGATAGCCAACTGACACTAATCTGCTTCCCTGAACCTATAGTCATAGCCAGTGCGCCAATACTACTATAGCTGAAAAGAAAAAAACATATAATTGCAGATAGCCAACTGACACTAATCTGCTTCCCTGAACCTATAGTCATAGCCAGTGCACCAATACTACTATAGCTGAAAAGAAAAAAACATAATTGCAGATAGCCAACTGACACTAATCTACTGCCCTGAACCTATAGTCATAGCCAGTGCACCAATACTACTATAGCTGAAAAGAAAAAAACATATAATTGCAGATAGCCAACTGACACTAATCTACTGCCCTGAACCTATAGTCATAGCCAGTGCGCCAATACTACTATAGCTGAAAAGAAAAAAACATATAATTGCAGATAGCCAACTGACACTAATCTACTGCCCTGAACCTATAGTCATAGCCAGTGCACCAATACTACTATAGCTGAAAAGAAAAAAACATATAATTGCAGATAGCCAACTGACACTAATCTGCTTCCCTGAACCTATAGTCATAGCCAGTGCGCCAATACTACTATAGCTGAAAAGAAAAGAACATATAATTGCAGATAGCCAACTGACACTAATCTACTGCCCTGAACCTATAGTCATAGCCAGTGCGCCAATACTACTATAGCTGAAAAGAAAAAAACATATAATTGCAGATAGCCAACTGACACTAATCTACTACCCTGAACCTATAGTCATAGCCAGTGCACCAATACTACTATAGCTGAAAAGAAAAGAACATATAATTGCAGATAGCCAACTGACACTAATCTACTGCCCTGAACCTATAGTCATAGCCAGTGCACCAATACTACTATAGCTGAAAAGAAAAAAACATATAATTGCAGATAGCCAACTGACACTAATCTACTGCCCTGAACCTATAGTCATAGCCAGTGCACCAATACTACTATAGCTGAAAAGAAAAGAACATATAATTGCAGATAGCCATCTGACACTAATCTACTGCCCTGAACCTATAGTCATAGCCAGTGCACCAATACTACTATAGCTGAAAAGAAAAGAACATATAATTGCAGATAGCCAACTGACACTAATCTGCTGCCCTGAACCTAAAGTCATAGCCAGTGCACCAATACTACTATAGCTGAAAAGAAAAAACATATAATTGCAGATAGCCATCTGACACTAATCTACTGCCCTGAACCTATAGTCATAGCCAGTGCACCAATACTACTATAGCTGAAAAGAAAAAAACATATAATTGCAGATAGCCAACTGACACTAATCTACTGCCCTGAACCTATAGTCATAGCCAGTGCACCAATACTACTATAGCTGAAAAGAAAAGAACATATAATTGCAGATAGCCATCTGACACTAATCTACTGCCCTGAACCTATAGTCATAGCCAGTGCACCAATACTACTATAGCTGAAAAGAAAAGAACATATAATTGCAGATAGCCAACTGACACTAATCTACTGCCCTGAACCTATAGTCATAGCCAGTGCACCAATACTACTATAGCTGAAAAGAAAAAAACATATAATTGCAGATAGCCAACTGACACTAATCTGCTTCCCTGAACCTAAAGTCATAGCCAGTGCGCCAATACTACTATAGCTGAAAAGAAAAAAACATATAATTGCAGATAGCCAACTGACACTAATCTGCTTCCCTGAACCTAAAGTCATAGCCAGTGCACCAATACTACTATAGCTGAAAAGAAAAGAACATATAATTGCAGATAGCCATCTGACACTAATCTACTGCCCTGAACCTATAGTCATAGCCAGTGCACCAATACTACTATAGCTGAAAAGAAAAAAACATATAATTGCAGATAGCCAACTGACACTAATCTACTGCCCTGAACCTATAGTCATAGCCAGTGCACCAATACTACTATAGCTGAAAAGAAAAAAACATATAATTGCAGATAGCCAACTGACACTAATCTACTGCCCTGAACCTATAGTCATAGCCAGTGCACCAATACTACTATAGCTGAAAAGAAAAGAACATATAATTGCAGATAGCCATCTGACACTAATCTACTGCCCTGAACCTATAGTCATAGCCAGTGCACCAATACTACTATAGCTGAAAAGAAAAGAACATATAATTGCAGATAGCCAACTGACACTAATCTACTGCCCTGAACCTATAGTCATAGCCAGTGCACCAATACTACTATAGCTGAAAAGAAAAAAACATATAATTGCAGATAGCCAACTGACACTAATCTGCTTCCCTGAACCTAAAGTCATAGCCAGTGCGCCAATACTACTATAGCTGAAAAGAAAAAAACATATAATTGCAGATAGCCAACTGACACTAATCTACTGCCCTGAACCTATAGTCATAGCCAGTGCACCAATACTACTATAGCTGAAAAGAAAAAAACATATAATTGCAGATAGCCAACTGACACTAATCTGCTTCCCTGAACCTATAGTCATAGCCAGTGCACCAATACTACTATAGCTGAAAAGAAAAAAACATATAATTGCAGATAGCCAACTGACACTAATCTGCTGCCCTGTTCTTTCTATTAAGCAGCTATTGCTGGTTAAAGCAAAAAAGCAAAACGTTCGGTTAGCTGTTTTCCAGCTTTGCAGACTGGATGCTGGCACTGTGCCAATACAATCTGGAATGCCGAGCAAAGTACTAGGGCATCCTGAGTCAAGCCATTCTGCAGATAGTGTTAAACATTTTAGCCGTAAGATAGTGTTACCCTGCAGGTGTCCCATGAAAATGTGCAGGGCTTGGTGCTTTCAGCGACACTGTGCTGTCACACCAGCTTTGGGATTAATGCAGTGCCACATGGATCTGTCAGAAAGGGCACGGTGGCAGGTTTTATGTTACGGCGATAGATATATGAGCAGCAGGCATTTGCTGAGTGCAACGTGCGTGCGTGCCGCACAGGCCCTGGCCGTGTAACTGGAAACGCCGTCTTCATTCCTGTGAAGGGCTCTGCACGCTCTCACTCGCCCCCTCCCCTCTGTTTACGCCTTTGCTACACAAGTCAAAAATTGGAGTAGTCCCTCTACTACATTTTGCAGTCATATATTATACATACTAAGCAGTTGGGCTTTACCTTTGACCTAGGCACGGGCAGGCTGATTCATTATTAGTGGCAGGTAGCGACAGATTAGCAGGCATTTCAGAGCGCCCGCTAGTAGTCGCTGTGCTCGGCCGCGGTTCGCTAGTTCAAAGCGACTCAGTGCAGCATTGTTGAATACATTGTGGGGAGTCGCTATATGACCAGTACAGCGCTGTATGGGAGCGAATGTTAGCGACTGGTCAGTGCGACTGACTCACAGCATATTCATAAAAAAAAACAGCCTCACACACCGCCGGCGCTCAAAAATGCTTCGCTGTAACCCAGAGCACCGGAGGCTGTGTGATTAAAGGCTGTTTTTTAACATGTATCAATAACAAAACATATGGAATTATATTGTTATAACATTGTGACATGAACACATTAATGCCAGACCTGTAATGTCAATTCTGCATACATATATAAAAACTGAAACATAATTTCAAAAATTGCTTTTTCTAGGCCAGGAGAGGTCACAACATTATTTGAGAATAAAGAAAACTAATAATAATAAAAAAAAAAACCCTGTTTAAAGAGAAATAAAAGAACGTTTATTGAAGTGTATGGGAGAGCGACAGGTAGCAAGAGGTAATACGTGGCCCTCTGCAAGGCTGAACGCCGGCGCTGTACGCTGAGGCTGGGATAATGATGAATCGGACGCTACATGGCGTTATCCCAGTCGCTCAACAGGTTCTGCATGATAAATGTGTAATTGCGTGCCGTGTCCGGCATTCACCTGTCGCTACAAGGCACCACCTGACGCTATCCCTTCATGAATAAGGCCCTAAGTCTATTGCAATATATTGTACATTCATACGGGTTAGAACACTGCTGGGTACATTAGTGCCACTAGGCAGGGGCTGTTGGTGGCTCTAGTCATAACCTAGGTTTGAGGTCAGTTGTGCTTAACACCCTTACAAGAAACAGTGCTCATATGCATCCCTCCCCAGGACCAATCAAATTGCTGCACATATTAATTCATTTACTTTGGACCTGCAGGTAGCCAAGCGCTGCTGGATTTCCTGACGCTGTGCACTGTGGGTTAAATGCAGGTAGCAGCACAGTTGGAAAGCCAGAAAATGAAGCCTCATGGGGGCTTCAAGATGGTTGCGACCAGGGAAAAATCTTTGATTTTATGGCCAGGGTAAGGTTAGCAATTACCAGGGTCCTGGGGGGTTTCTCACAGTGGGGTATCCCAATTCCTGATGCCCCAGGGGGAAAGACAGTGGCCGGCCCTGGAACCTTTTAGATTCCAGGGCAGCCGCTGGTGGTTTTGTTCTGCTTTAAATTTACTGTTGATTTTTCAGCTACCTCTGCTGGACGTTTGTTCCAAGCAGCTACTACTCTTTCAGTAAAATACTGTTTAATGACATTGCTCCTGGACCAAAACCAACTGTAAGATTCCCGGACCAGCCGATTCCCTCCCCCTCAGGGCATCCAAAATTGGGATGCCCCACTGTGTGAAACCCCCCAGGTTGCCCCATACACTTACCTTCTTTTCCGGTCCAACAGCGCATGTGCGAGCCACAACTGCATCCCTGCTATCCCTCTAGCAGGGCACGTGTCCGCGCCAGCCATTCACAGGGAGTTAGTGGGTAGCCGGGGATGCGCTGTCAGTGTGCTTGGAGCCGCTGGCCTTAGACGAAGCTTAGACAAAGGGGCGTCAGCGGATCCAAGGGCGCTGATTGGTCAAACGGCCGCTTATGCCAGTAGGACCAGGAAGAGGTGAGTTTGTTTCGCGACCTTGGGGGTTTCTCACGACGAGGCACCCCGATCGGCAAGGACCAAAACCCTGGGTTTTGGTCCACTTTAAAAACACTTATAGATCTCAGTCGTGTCCCCTTTCTCCCTCCTTTTCTCTTGTTTTTACGTTTTTTAGGTCTCTCCTGAAGTTTTGCGTTTAAAGGGCCTATCCAGGAAGAGAAATTAAAAGAGCTATACTCACCTTTTGTCCCTTGCATTTCCTCTGTGCAGCACCGTTTCCCTTCCTTCAGCCCCGGGAAGACATGGCGGCGTCTATCTGGCTGGCTTCACACTCCCATTCCCACAGATGCTGCCATGAGAGGCTTCCAGCACTGAGAGATGAAACCACTGGCTCCCTGGCCACATTGCGTATGAAGATGCGGCTGCGGGGGACAAAAGGGCATTTTTAGTTTGTAGTCCTTTTTAGTCCAGTTTCAGTCCTCTTTTGGACCTAGTCTATTTGAATAAAGTTCCACTATAACAAGGTACATTTTATTAAGTAAAGGAAAAGGGTGTAAACGCTCACTGGTTAAAGACGGGTGCAGAGCCAGGGGCAATCCCAAGCCCCATGTAATCATCCAAGCAGTCCAAAAATGGTCTCCAATAGAAAAGTGCAGCATAAAATCCAGTAAATGACCCCGGCAGTTAACTATTGCCACATATTGTCTAACGCGTTTCGGACGCCAAAGCGGGTCCTTATTCATAGATAATACATTTTATTAAGCTAATCATACATACCATATATAACATAAATGAAAATGCTGTTATTAAAGATGGTGTTCATTTAGACTGGGACTGGCCCACAGGGTTACCAGGATATCCCCCAGTGTGCCCCTGGTCCCAAGAGCACCTTTGAGGGCCTTCATCACCAAAATCAGAATTATGGATAGCTTAGTTGTGGCATCCCAGATGCACACGCAAAGACAATACAGTGTGGTATAATGCTTCTGTGCATGGGACCTGGGTATAAGTTTAAATGCTTCTTCTGAATATGAGGTGAGTCCCCAGAGTTAGTGCTACTGGTGGGTCACAGGTATCCCAGTCCCACACTGCGTTCATTCAATAGATATATTATAACATGCAAACAATGACCAAGCTGATAACATTCTTACAGTATTTGCAGCCTCTTCTATTATTAGACTCACATGATACTCCAGACCAGGAAGTGTTGCTTAGCTATGTGTAAATATATCCATTGAATTGCGGGGCTGCTGATCTTCTTCTGGGAAGGCAATTATTACTTAGAACTAGTGGTTGCTGCAATGTCTTTTCAGTGCTTGCCTCTCAGTCACAGATTTGCTCATTTGGAATGCCCCTCAATGTGAAACATCCCTGGTTTGCACTATACTCACCTTGTTCCTTGACCCCATAGTGCATGCTCAGCTTGGCTCCATGCTGCCAAAATTCAAGAATCCCCCCAATCACCCCATAACAGGCAGTGTGCAGAATAACCCCCAATCACCCCAGTGTGGCATTCACCCACCCCAATCACCCCATAACAGACCGC
The DNA here is from genome assembly GCA_027917425.1 of Gastrophryne carolinensis. NCBI lineage: Eukaryota > Metazoa > Chordata > Amphibia > Anura > Microhylidae > Gastrophryne > Gastrophryne carolinensis. Next base: position 179,223,618 of record CM051237.1, on the reverse strand, counting down.
ATGGCAGAATCCCTCCCATCACCCAATGAGTGTGACATGTACCCCCCATCACCACCTCACCCGTTATCCAGTGCAGGTCTCGGCACTAGGTGTGGTCATCTTTCTTTTACTGCACATAGCAGCTTCCTCGGCTCTCATTCATGGAAATGGGCCAAAAGAATATATAAGTGAGTTACATTTGTTTACATGCTTTGGGTATAACAGTGGAGTGGGCCCCATGACATAACTGTAAGACACAACTGTACCTTTTGTACAGGTGGTGTCTGGCTAGGGTCCTTGTTTGAAGCTTTTACGCTTTAGCAGGATGACTCTGCTTCCTGGAAAGCCTCCTGCAGCCTCCTGCTCCCATGATCCAATATCATACTGTTGTGCTGACTTTTGCCTTTGTATGCAAAGGTCAAAATTAGTATTACAGTGAACATTTAAGCTAGTTGAAGATGGAATGATTTCAAAAAGGCATAAGGCTATGTAACAAGATTTGGGAGCTCAGATAAGTTTGACAGATATCTCAGACTGTAGTTAGCCTGTTAGAGGGAAGGCGTGTTCACAATCATTATTAGACCAGGTGATGCAAATGTCAAAGCTTTATAAATACCCAGACCCCTCCAACCTCAGCAACCATTGATTTTATAAGCATCTGCCTACACCCACAAAGCAAGAGAAGGCTATAAGAAGATACAGTAGCAAATTGGTCACAGGTTCCCTTTTTCTCATTTTATTAACAGGCAGTTAACAGGAATAGTGGATGTCATGAGACTGTCTAGAAGACCAAAAAGAGATTTTAGAGACAGCTTGTCATAGGACTGCTAGAAAGACAAGTCCGCCCCCCCCCCCCCTCCTTGACTGCCAGAGACCTTCTTGCAGATATAGCAAACTCAGAAGTTGTAGTGAATTCTTCTACTGCTCAGTGACACCTGCACAAATATGGCCTTCATGGAAGAGCCATTAGTAGAGAGCCTCTCTAGCATCCTCAACACAAAGTTCAAAATGACAAATGTTTATAGGGTTACGAAACACGAAGAAAAAAAACAGACTCTCACCTTCACTCCCACACAGCTCCTCCTGGCAAGTATGATGCTCTGAAACTTCCTGGTTCAGAGAACACTGCTCCCGGTGCCCTGCGCACTGCCCCACCCCTCGCATCAGCCACCCACATCCGGCGGAAGCTGCAGGGCTCAGAATAACAGGGTGCACACATCGAATGGCCTGCCCCCTCAGTCCTGAATGCTACCAGCTCACATAGCCCTCATGGTCCGCGGGTTCTTCTGCACCCTCTTGGGCTTTAGGGATGCAGGTAATGGGGCAAGGGGTAATGGCAAATCACCTGCTTGGTGGCAGGTGACTTGCCAGCCCCTCCTGCCCTGTGACAAGTAAAATGGTCTACTAGTAAAAAAAAACACACACACAGAAAAAGTCTTTTATATTTTCTTTTTTACTTAATTCCAATGCTATTGTTCCACACCGATCGCTGCCACCACCGCAGCCACAAGTGATTGGTGGGCCCGGATCGGAGCCCCTGCCCCCAACTTCCTCTGATAACTTTCGGCTCCTGCTCTTCTGACTCCTGTGATGACATCATCGCACTCCTGGTATAAAAAGCCCTTCCCTGCGGCAGACGGCACAATGGTAGAAACCGGCACCGTGCCCTGCTGAAGACCCCAGACCGGCGATCATTTTGGCTCCAGTCCAGTCTTGCATTTGTCTACCTGCCACTGTTACTATTCAAAAGGATGGGAAGATATCCAAGCAAGAATGAATGAAAATCCATCAACCAAGAATTTAAAGACTGGCTACAAAAATGTTCACAAGATGTGATACCTGCTAAAGGGGGTATTGCTATGTACTAGCCATGCAGGCTCTTCAGCTTGCTTACTGTTGACAGTAACAGCAATTTAGACAACACAACTGTATACATTCTAGGGGCATTAGATTTAGATTGTAAGTCTCTCTAGGAGACTGAGAGACAGTCACCATACTTACATAATTTGTGAAAGCTGGAGATTGCCATCACTATATCTCTGCAACAGACTCTGCTGTGAATCTATGCGTACATACCTAATTGTTGGTTGTTAATTTGGCCTGATAATGTCTCGTTTAAATAATGACCATTTCTAGAAAGCATGTGACCGCACACTGATCTTGGGAAACTTCCCTTAAACTGATGAATGGAACAGACAAAGGCGCCTCGCTGATCCAATCTGATGCCACATTTTAATTCCCTAGGCACGCTGGTCTAACTCTCTCATTGATCTGTACCAATCCTTCAATAGTGAATGACATGTGTAGGAAGTATATCCTTTTTATTGAATTTTCACTTACTGGATGAAAGATTTACTTAAGAAGTGATGACAGGAAATGATGACAACTTAAGATAACAGCACTTCTCTGACGACTGATAATTTGTTATCTCCTCCTGGTGGCTAATTACTTTCCACCTTTCACAGCAAAACAATTATTTTGTTACTTCATTCCTAGGCCAACAAACCCTAGCCTTAAAACCACAAATAAGAAAATGGTTTAATACATTAAAATGTATTATATAATCCTTATTAACATTGTGGGCCAGATTTATTAAGCACTATCTGCCAGAATACACCACACCAGTGAAAATTACAGTGGCGAAAAATATCACTTCAAATTTTCTTTTTGTACTGTCGCATGTTGCAGCATTACAAGAAACACATTTACTGAAACATTAGCATTGCAGCAACATGCAGAAAAAAATATAAATTATATTTTGCACTACTCAAATTTGCATCAATTCTGTCAGATTTCTATACCTATAATGTGCCTTCTTAGACAAAAATTAGAGTGGACATGCATATAAGCATACCTACCTCTAAAAAAAGGAGCACCAGCACTAAATAACAAGTAAATATGTACAAAAGTATTTTATTATTGAAATACAAAAAAGATTAAAACCACATAAACCACAAGACAATTAAAAACAACAACCTGACCATTATAACCTGTAATTGATGCCCACTGGGTGTATCTAATTGATTAATACCCCGGGGTAATATGACCCATAATTTGTCACCCTTTGATAAAGTATTTTGTGCCGGCACAAAAAAATCTATTCCATATCCTACAATTGATAATATAAAGTGCTGAGTGCAGATAAATAACTAAACATATTGCAAAAAAATATAAACACTCAATAATAAATACACCTAAATCTACCTCTATATATGTGACAACTACAACAATTATATATATATCTCGAACTAACACAATTTAATCCTATCTATACATCAATACTGCCACAGTGATAATTGCATATCTCAACCACAATATTGCACAAATCCCATCCAAAAGTTTTAAGTGTGAACCAAGTGAACCAACAAATAAGTATACAAACAATAACAAGTGGCAGCAAACAAAAGAACATAAATCTCATGATAAACGGGCCACCCGGGGTATAAAAACATAAGGTCAAGGTCGGTCTAACCACCCGTGCACGCGGCTCCCATGCCGCTTCAAGGGTGAGGGTCATAATGTGCCTTCTTGATGCCAACATGAATAAACAGGTTGTGATGGGTATATTTAGATGTTGTCCTCAAATGAAGGATTACTCAAAGCCTGTAGTGTACTGTCAATGTATTAATGAAGGATAATTGGCAAAATACGGCATGTTGTTTGTGTCTCCTTTTTATTTCATGCTTTTTTTAAACGGTTATTTATGAAAACTAGTGTTGAAGCATAAAAAAAAAAACATGACATAAAATTAAGTGCAAAACAAGAAAAATAACATAAATGATGACAGACAGCATTTCTCCCAACTCTATACTAAATACAATCCCAGGTAACTATTCCAGACCAGACTCTATAACTATAGGAACAATTATAACCATTTCAGTGCTCTATTGGTTATCTGCCACCCTAATCTAGTCTCACATTTTGTTCATCCTGATCATTATGTAGATGTAAAAGAAAACCTGGACAAAAGTGTGGTGATCAGTACAAAATAGGATGGGGGTCCTGTGCTAGTGACACCTATCTGGTTCCTTTGAAGCAATGTAGTTATAACCCTGCCCACTCTGTCCAAAATAAAATGAAATATTTCTCTTAGAGTTTGGTATTAATATAAAAAATATGGTTTAGTGTAAATTAAGTGTCAGTAACCGTCTTGCAGAAGTACCTAAATCTTGTATATACTTATGTCAGATCAGGGCTGCCATTAGGAATATGATGTCTGGGTCCCTAGCTTGACCTGAGCCCCTGGATCCAAGGCAACTAGGCTCGCCTCAGTATGTAGACTAAATAGGAAATTGAGTTTCAAACAAGGGTCCCAGCCATCACATTATAGGTTATGGGGACCTAAGCACAATAAAGGTTGTTTAGAGCATGATCAACCCTAACCTATATATGATGGCCGTGCCCCTGGTTTGAAATGGACCTCATCCCATGCTGTTAAGACAGTCCATGGAACATTTCATTCATAAAAGAATTACTCCATGTATGTGAATCATGTAGGTCTGGATTTTTATTTTCCACTGATAAAAGTAGACAAGCATTATGCTGAAGCATCCAAGGTCTGAAGAGTATTGTCCTCGAGAAGCTGTTGGTCTTAATGGGACTGTCAAGACAAATAAACACCGCACCACGGCATGTGTTAGCGGGTGACGTCCCACCCTCCATCAGTTCCTAGTGCGCCTGGCTAGGCTTGTAAATGTTGCATCATCTATTTTCTGCTTGCATCCTGTCTTCCTTCTTTCGACCCAGCAGTGTCACTTCCTGTGCGCATACCGCCAACGCATTTCGCCCCCTCTGGAACTTTGATGATGTCATTTTTGCCTAAAGCATTCAGTTCCATTTGGTTGTAAGTACCACACTTTATCTATTTATGCAGATTTCATTACACTGAATTACACTATGCAAGGGCACATTGTTATGCTCTTTTCCAAGGTGTAACTCTTCATGTGAAATTGGAGTTGAGAGGAATTGAAAATTCCCTGTTTTCAGAGATATAAAAACATTTTTTTGAAGAAGTTTCAAGGTATCACTCAGCTCCCTTCAGCTGTGCGCGGCCACGCACAGCCATTCAGTTGCATTGTGGTTGATGGTACAATGTACACTGGGCAATGAAAAGTCGCTATACCGATTGCATATGTGAGTGTTGAATGATCAGATGACTTAATATTTAATTATCTAATATTTGTTAATTGTAATTAAGATCACATTTAAGGTATTTTTATAGTTCTATTTAGAGTTCCCACATGCCAACATTAAAGAGATGAATTAGAAATTTAGTGTCAGCCAAAACACTCGACCAATAAGCAAATTCGTGTTGATCGCTTGCAGGAATTTCCACTGATCAATTATTGTTTGATTCGCTTTGTAAATCGTTCTGTGGAAATGGCTCACAAGTCTGAGCTGGCAGTATATAGACACTTTTAGTGCCATTGGCTATTAAACCATAAATGCTTGTGAGTCAGAGCTGAAGAAGCCATAGTTTACTTCATACGTAACCCCATGGACATTATAGGTAACTGGAGGCTGAAGGGGCAACACGCGCTCACCTGGCTTGAGGCTGACCCCCTGCCCTCAGTCAGCACTTCAGCCCTGGAGCACAAACCTTTCCACAAGCCCTTGTTTATCTTTTAACACTATGATAAAAAGGATTTAGGTATCAGGTAATGAGCACCCGCAGGCAGAGTAGGCAGCCAGCCATTCTCTGCTTGTTTAGTCTTAAAGGAAGATCTTTTTTTTTTTCTTAGCTGAACTCTGTCACTCAACACAACTCCACTAAGCCTGGGTAGGATTACACCCACCAGCTAACTGAGCTGACTGAAGGGGCTCCCAAACATTATGGCCTTTTAGCTATTCCCAGTGCAGGTCTGCTGGCAGCTACTAAAATAACTTAAGAAGTATTCACTTTCCCAACCACACCAGAAAATCATTTATCTGTGCTTACAGACTAAAAACAATTACACCTATGCAAAGGAATTATCTTACATGGTTTGAAACTGAGCAGTGCCTCTGTTCATTTAATCTGATCTTGGAATTTTACAGGTTTAACCTCCCAGCTGCCTGATTTTATTTTTCCTAACCAAGAGTCTTATATGCCCAGGCAAGTAGTAGGTGGCAGAGATTGCCACAAGGGGTGCAAAGGTTTCAACCACAGTTGAAACTGACAGGGAGCCCCACATGATTGTTCTACCACCTCCAACAGACAACATGGGCTGTCAGTCTTAATGGGTAAATAAGAAAAATAAGAAGAGCCTGGAGTGTCTAAATCTTTTTCCGGCGTGCCCATAGCCAGGAGTGTAGCTATCGGGGGTCAACCACACTGGTCCTGGGGGGGGGGCGAATTGTTATTTATCAATTTTGTGCTTACTTGGCATCATTATAGAAAGGAAGCACCATCAATCTCTGTTGTTTCAGTCTTTAGTTGTCTAGCTGCATCCAATTGAGTTAAAAGACAAAAAAAAGGTATATGTATGAGCCTTGAAAGGGCCTCATTTATGCTTCGCACCAGGGCCTAGTCACAGTTAATTACGCCACTGCCCATAGCCTGAATGCTAGCCTAGATCTCTGGACGGATATATTGCTTGTGCATATGATAGGGTAACAATAGTCTAACTAGAGTATTTGTGAGTCATTTACCTTTCCAGTATAAATCTGTAGATATTTGCAGTGGTAAAGCTCGCTGAGTATGACCAACATATCTGTAGTAATAAAGCTGTTTTTCCATTGCATGAATTTTTAAAATAACTAGCAAACTGTCTTCAAGAAAATGCTGCAGATCCATTTGCTTTGCTCATTATTACATATATATCATGGCCTGGCTGAATAAGAACACTTATAGACTTACCGATACAGGAAATTTAAAGTTTACCAAATAAAAATGAGTTGGCTCTCTTTAAAGTGGTTTGACATCCACCCCCTGGGGCATCCTGATTTGAGATGCCCCGCTATATAAAACCCCAGCAGTCCCTCTGTGATTTTTACCTCATTGCTAAAACCATGATGCATTCATCGTATGCCCGACATGATTGAATGTCTTAATGGCATAAGTGAATAGCTGGCAGGGCTGTGCACAGCTTAAGGATTTGGGGGGACATGGTGATCTTGGCTAGTATTCTAATCAACCTCTCCAGCCACACAATAATATGCAGAGCCTAAGAAGCAGACTGGAGAAGAGCCCTGCCCAGCCCTACTTGGTGAGCTATGTATAGCGGCGATTGGTGCGGGGTCCCAAATCAGGATACCATGGGGCATGGACCAAAATCCGGAATAGTGAAAATCCAGAGGTTTAGTCTACTTTAAGTGATTTATTGAGGGATACTCTAAGCAATGTCAAGCCCCATGATTTCCCCATAAGCTCACCTTGATCCTCTTCTATGTGGCTACAGCTAAGCTGCTGCAAAGTTTAGCCGCACTCTGCAACATCCCACAGCATCCCCACTCCCTTCCACCTGCACAGCCATTCACAGTCATTCAAGTCTTCCAGGCGCTACAGGGATGCAGGGATGCGCCAAAGAGAAATCAGGACTAGAGCCTTTTAGACACTAGTTCGTGTTTTGGTCCATATTAAGCTATTGCTAATTGCCTAATCTGCTCAATAAAAGAGAAAAAAGTTCTCTGAGCTCCTTAGGAAAGTTTCACAAACCATAGACAGAATTTCATTAACCAGAGCGTATGAGGGACTACCATAACAATCATTTTAAATGAAACTGGTTTCTTTGCTGCTTCTGGTTGCAACATATCCATAAGGATGATTATGATTATATATAGATGTTTAGCGTGATACAGAAGCCCCCGAAGTTGTCTCACTCAGTGACACCAACCTGGTCCTGGCAGCATGTGTATTTTTTTTTGTTCTGGCGCAATTCTGGCGCAATTTTTATGCATGTATGCCTATATACACACACATGAGGAGTGCACACATTCCCAGAGTGGGGGGCTGTCCAAACCACAGCACATGTGCTTTGCACTTCAGTCATGTCCCAGCCGATAATCAAACCTGCAACCCTTCGGTCACACAATCACTTCCTTAACCAGGACTGCCTGGTGGTTAGGACTGCCCCTTAAAATATTTCAAGCCTAATATTTGCACGATTCAGTGGAATAAGACATTAACCATAATACAAAACAGTCAGCCCAAAACAAGTCATGAAGGTTCTCAACTAAAGTGCTCACACATTTGCTGTATAACATCAGAGTAACAAAGCATCATTATTATCAGAAAGAAATAAAGTTCCCACTTTGTGCCACCCATCCGGGCTGCAGCTTCCACTGGGGAGAGGATCACACTTTAACCTTAAGGAGAATGTATCTCCAAATTTATATATAATGTTTGTCCAAGGTTTGTTTTTTATAGGCAGCTTACAAAAATGTGTAGAGCAAGGTTTGTGTCAGCCCCATACCATGGTGCTTGTGAATTCCAGCAAAGGTAAATCAAACCTTTTTTTTTCTTTCTGTAAGAACAAGCTGTAGAACAGCCCTGTAAATTAGGGGCAACTCAGCCCTATGCATGATTAGCCAACAACAAACCCACTTAAGCCTTGGAAATCTGCTGCTAGCCCTAATTATCAGACCTCTACTAGACAATGATTTTCCACTCTTGTGCCTCCGACAGATAAGCACTGAGTTGTTTCAGGGACTTTCTATTCATACATGGCTCATGCTGCCTGCTTTTTTTTAGAGACAAGAGTGCGGAAATGAACAACCACAAAAATGACTATTTTATATTGTTAAGTTACCACAACAGTATTCGAGTAAGACCATTTTTTTTGGCGGCTTTTACATAAATATTTTGTTCCAAATAATCCACCATTTAATATTAATCTATCTTTTGTTGTTTGAAATCAGATGATAATTTTTAGGAATGTATAATCATTTTATGAATCATCAAATGATCATATTTAAAAGTGATGGAAACTACTGATATATTTACAATGCACTTTGCATGTTATTACTACTACCAGGGCCTGGATTATGAGGAGGGCGCACAGAAGGTACTCCCCCACTTTCCCTGTAAAGGGGGGGGGGGGCCTCCACCAACCTTTGGGTTTGGTCTGGACCAGAAGGATTTTCAGTCCTTGGTGTGATGGGCCATGGGGCCAGCAACAAAGCTGTCGTCAGCAGTGCCCCCTCCCCCGCATCTGGGCAAGACTTATTTTGTCCTTGCAAACCTGCAGCCACAGCCACCACAGGGCAGGATGGAGAGTCTAGAACAGGTAAGCCGTGTTCAGCATCGCTACAGTGATGGGTAGGTGCAGAGCTGTCAATCAGTGGCCACTCACTGCACGCAAGCCACCAACCACAGCCGCTGGCAGCTCAAAGCAGGGGAACCGATTTCTGAAGGACAAGTTGGGCGACTACACTCCCTGCCCAGAATGGCAAAGCAGGAGTTCCCGAGCAGCACATACCCACACAAGGGTGACACCAGGGACTCGATCTGACATTCCAGTAAGTAGGCAGATGCCAGACAACCACCAATCAGTCACTTGGCTGTATTATTATTTTAAAGAAAAAAAAAAACTGTATCTGGGTCCTTCACCAGATTTTGTGCCCAGGGGCCTCCACCACACTTAATTCGGCCCTGACTACTACTACAGAAGGGTTGGTGTATTTATATTTTGACTAAACACTGAAATGTTAAATACAAATATAATAAAATCTGACAGGGGAATCTGTTGAAGACAGATTCCCATTTAAATGTGAAAAAAAGGTTCCATACAGCTCCCTTATTCAATGGACACATTTTTCAACAGCAGGGCATGGTGCAAGGTGAGTAGACCCCTGCAGATCCAAAACTATAAAGCACAAAGTCCAGTACCTCAGCAGCCAGCCGGAAGTGTTAATCCAACATAAAACTTAACTTTTAATTCATTCTATAAAAATGAAGAATCTTAACCTTGATCCGATCGATAAAAGTTAAAGAATTAGAAGGCGCGACGTGTTTCAGGGCTCACCCCTTAACCCTTCAACCGCTAGCCACGTAAAATTTACGTGGCCGCCTCCCCTGCAGTTAACTGCCAGCCACGTAAATTTACTTACCTGACCCCTTATTCTATCCAGCCGGGTCTCCCCTTCAACCTGGGGGGCTCCGATCCCCCGTCGGGGCTCCTCCGGCTGCAGGGGAGTGCCCGGAGTAGGTCCCCACCCCCCTCCCCACCCCTTTCAGCAGCGACCGGCTTTTCCTGTAAAAATAAAAAAAAAAATAAAAATGACATTTACTAACCTCCATGTGCGCTCGCTCTCACCGGCCCTCCTCTTCACCCGGGGGGCCTCCAATCCCCCCCCAGGACTCTTCCATCTTCAGGAGATGTCAGGCTCTCTCCCCCTCTTCTCCCGACGGGCGCCGCCATCTTGCTGCGGGGCTAATGACGTCACTCAACGGGCGTCAAGCCAGCTCCATGTCTCTCAGCTGTCAGATGCCGGTCATCGGTGGCAAGAGAAGGATGGAGCAGGAAATCCTCTGATCTCCTACTTTTCTGCAACAGTAGAAAAAATACAAACAAGACATTTCATGTTAAAGCCTAAACTCTGCCACAAAAAAACATGCCATTTTCTTGGACAAAATCTCAAGGCTGGCAATTAAAAGGGTTAATGGTACATATGCATGTTGGGTATTGTTCTGCTCGGGGGACCTTGCACGTTCAGATTTACCTTGTTTTTTTTTGTTTGCATATTTATATTTTAGGAAAATGTGTTTTTTTATTCTGCTTTTTTATACATTTTTTAGTGAATCCCTGTGCAACCTAAAAATTCTTCGAGGGGTTACTTCCAGAAAGATGAGCCCACTACAACAAGCTGGGTACGCTTAGAAAGCTTAACGTGTACTTTCAGGGAATATTTGGTTCATGAGGGTATTCCAAATGTAAAGGTTTGTTTTGGTAGAAAAATCGCAAGGTGCGCACTTTGTCAGCAGAGCGGAAATTTTCAAGTGAAATTACTGTTACGCACATGCTTTACTTTGGGGTGTTTGGCAACTCTTCCCTGGACAGTGGCTATGCATGTTAGGTATTGTTCTGTTCGGGGGATGTTGCTTTTTCAGATTTTAAGTTTTTTTCTTGTTTGCATATAGTTTTTTTTAGAAAAATGTGACCTTAATTCTGCTTTTATATTCTTTTTTTAGGGAAACCCTGTGCAACCAAAGAATACATTGAGGGATTACTTCCAAAAACTATGGCCACATCAACAAGCCTGGTACGCCTAGAAATCTTGAGGTGTGTACTTCCAGAGAATATATAGTTTGTTGGGGGTATTTTAAATGTAAAGGGTTGTTTTTCTTGCAAAACTGCAAGGTGGGCATAGCGCATAGCACAGTCGTATTTTATTTGAAATTTTCCTAAAAAGCTGTTTCAGTCTGGGAGAGTCTCCTGGGCAGGAAAGGGTGTCTACCTATACATATGTGGTACTGATGTAACCGGGAGAAATTGGGATTTTATTGACAAACTGACATTTTTATTAAAAAAAACTACAAATTATAAAAAATGTTTTTTACCCAAAAATATTGAGGATACATCTAAAAAATGACAAACAAGACATTTCGTGTTAAAACCCAGACTGCTGAAAAAAACAATATATCATTTCCCTGGGAAATTCCTGGAAATCCCTTCAAAAATCACAGTTGAACATGTGGAACCCAAAATGGTCTGGCAGCAAAGGGTGACAAAAACTCCAGGTAGGATGGCGGTTAAAGGGTTAATCATGCAAATGTCTGGGAAGTGAAAAGAGCAGCTGCTGGAGTTTTGGGAAAGGAACGTTGTCCCAATCTTGTCTGACGTAGCTTTCTGCCTAACAGTTCTGGGTCCTTTTTGTTGGCTTTTTCGTGTAATAATGTCCTCTATCGGTGAAAGCTCTGGACTGTCCAGTTCAGCACCTGGACTCTTTTTTGTTAATCCATGCTGTTGTGATGGGTTCAGTACATACTGCATGGTTTAGCATTGTTTTGATGAAATATGCAAGTTGTTTAAAAGTTGGGGCCCTGCCCCCCCTTTTATTTCACTACCTCACCAGTACTCAGTAGCCTGGTCTGCATATAAATATAAAACCCTATAAGTCTAAAAACCCTTTCAGTCCCTATTATCAAATGTCATGTATACACACATAAAACATTTACATACTCCCACTACACACACTAAAGGTGCATTTCTTTCATAAGCCCATTAAATAAAGAAAAAAGGATTATAACTTCTAAATGCTTTTATTTCATTTTGTTTCCACTGCTATCATTGTGTGAAACATTTTGCCATTATTTCATAGCTTTCTCAACAGCCTTTTGATGGTTGCACTTCTCAGTGTGTGTCATATTTAAATATGCAAGGCCCTCCCTAAAACAGATATGTGAATAGGAGCATATGTTGTTATAAAACCTCTGTATACTGCTGGGTATTTCAAGATGTGTAGCTTGTCCATGCTATTGGCTCTAATGCAACCTTATCCCATCAGAGATGCAGGCTTTTGAACTATGGGCTGATAACAAGCTGGATGATCCTTCTTCTATGTCCAGAGGACACAAAGTTGCTTTTTAATAGTACCACTAACCTTTCCAGCATTTGGTTAACCCTGTCCCAACTTTTTTTTTTAAAGTGTTGCTGTCATCAATTTCTCAATGTCATTATGAAACAAATGTCAACTTCCAAAATTTTAATGTTTTATGTTCTGCTTCTTTACATTATCAGAATCAGTTTATTCATCACATACATACATACATACATACATACATACATTGCATACATATAGGGAATTTGGAAAATGGTTAGAAAGCAAGAGAAAATACACAAGTTACATAAGATTCATTATAGAGCAGTGAATTATTGTATAGCCTCAACAGCTGCAAGTTAAAGGGGAGCAGTACCTAGTAATTGTTGCTAAATTAGAAAAAAGTGTTATTGGTACATGAGTTCAGGTGTTGGATTGTCATTAGGAAGAAACTGTTTTTGTGGCGTGCGGCTCATAAACCGGACCATTTTTTTTAAAACGGGTGTTGGTCCCGCAGACAGCTAATTAAAACAAGCATCCAGAATGCTGGAGTTCTAGGGTTCTGGGGGTTATGTGCAGGGGGGCTCCAGCATTCTGGATGCCTCCCCAGCTTGTTTTATTAGCTGTCTGCGGTGTTGGCCCAGTTTAAGAAGGGAACGCTGACCAGATAAAAAGGAGCTGAAAAAAGCTTTAGCCATCAAGCATTGAGTCAAGGATGATTTTTCCCGCATTGGGACAGAAACCTAACACACCTTGTCGGTGCCCTACTATCTTGATGTATTTTGTCTGGTCTCTGTGCTTGGCAGTAGCATCATAAGCACTCTCTATAAAACAGAGAGATCAATGACCAGGGCATAACTTGAGGGGATGCAGGAGGTGTAACCAAACTGGGGCCCAGAAGGTCAGGCCCCTTCATTGTTGCTCCTCCACCTTATTTATCATATTTGTGCTCACTTATTATTTAGAAAACGGAAGCACCATTTGTTTCTGCTGTTTTTTTTTTTTTTAACTGAAAAAATGTTTAATGTATAAGCCGTGAAAGGACCCCATTTAATGTTCACACCGGGGCCCACATTTTGTTATGCCACTGCCAATGACAACGTCAATGAATTCTACTAAACTGATTTTGAGTTTGTTTTAACTTCAAAAGTGATGACAAAGTATGAAAAGACTTTAGGATCACTGACTATTCTCCCTTGGGGACATTCTGATTTTGGCTACGCAGTTTTGTATATCTAAACAGAATTCAGAAGTCTTAAAGTCTTTTGGCTGGGGCCAGGGTATAAGAAGCCAACAGCTAATTAACATTGGAATAGGGATTATGCATTTCCCTTAGGAGCAACATTTCATATTATATATGTATGCCCAAAAGATGCCTGGCTACAACCCCCTACCTCTGGCTTGCAACTTGGGCTTTGAAAAAGATCAAGTATGTCCTCTAAATCTGAATCCAAAATCCACCTGCCAAGAAATTAATGTACAGGCATAAAAAAAATGTATGCGTTCTAAGTACTGAACTAGATCTATAGATGATTTGCACATCTGTTCATGTCTATTAACATTCTCATTAGCGTGAGGTGTAAACATGGACTTTTTCTGACTCGTCTCTGTCTCCTCTTCGGAATCTATAAATGGTGCCCAAGTGACACTGGACTTGCCAAAAGCATTTAGGGGTCTATTTATGTTACACTTAACTAGCATACAGTTTTCTGTTTGTATCATCTTGCACACAGGACAATTTTTAAGTAATTTTAAAAAGGTTCTTAACATTTCCCTTCTAATTGCTTTCTTGAATCAGATATAATAAAGATATATAATAAGAAAAGAGAAAACACAGATTTTGGCCTTAAGAAAAGATGTCTGAAATAAGCAACGTTCTATAGATACAATGTAACCAGGAAACAGGACAGAACACGAGTTGTGAGGTCAGTGTATATAGAAGATGAAGGGAAGTTTGAGGGTATTTAAAGTGATTCTATACCCATGGCTTTGGGCACTACTCTGCAATCTTGCTATGTTTCTAATTCAATAACCTCTCTTTTTAACCTCTCCCTATCAACCAACATCTGCCCATTACTGTTCAAGCATGCACTTGTAACCGCAAAAACCCTCCCTAGACTCCTCTGTCCTCACCAACTACCGGCCCTTCTCATTGCTCCCTTTCTAATCCAAACTCCTAGAAAAGCATGTCACCTCATATGCCATATCTCTGATAACTTACTAGATTCCTTCCAGTCTGGTTTCCACTTTTATTATTCCACTAAAACTGCCCTCACCAAAGTGAGTAACTACTAACCACAAAATCCAAAGCCAACAACTCCATTCTCATCATTCTTGACTGTATCTGCAGATATATGCAACCATAGCTGTCTTTCCACACAGCTAGACATGTTTGTTGCTTGATATTTAGATGATGTGAGGGTTAAACTGGGTGGTAAACTGTTTCCCAGGCCCTAGATTAATAATAATTTTGTATAAATAATAGTGATGGAGCTACTCCCACCCCCCTTTACTCATTTGAATTGCCATGAGCACAAGCAGGGGGGGGGGGGATTCAGTCAATATGGATCTCTCCCTGTGAAGTGTTCTAAAGGGAGGCCGGCAGCTTCCCAGGTGAGTAGCTTTCAAATATTTGTCTGCATTGCATGTCCCAACTTTAGGGACTCAAAATTAAGAGTAGGGACCACACTAAACACAGAGTGCCTTGTCGGGGCAGTGTGGCTTCCACATGTATCTGCAGATATATGCAACCAAATCTCTGTCTTTCCACATAGCTAGACATGTTTGGTGCTTAATACTTAGATCATGAGAGGGTTAAACTGGGCGGTAAATTGGTTCATGGGCCATGATTAATAATTAAGTGTTCTTGCATGGCAAGATCACTTATTGTTCTCTCACATATATATTATTCTTATTAAGTGTTCTTGCATGGCAAGATCACTTATTGTACTTGCTGATATATTATTAAGTGTTCTTGCATGGCAAGATCACTTATTGTTCTTGCTGATATATTATTCCACCATATTTTGCACTGTAACTCCTCCCACAGGTTTTACACTACATAGACCATAATATACCAAAACGTGCGGATCGTCCCCGAATGGTGTGCTATTACTTTGTTTCGCCAAACGGTTTCTGAAATATTGGCGTTTTTTTTCTGGCGCAATTTTTCCATAGGAATGAATGGGAGGAATGTTCAACTAGAGTGGGAGATGAGTGTGAAGTGAAAAATCAGGACATGATATCTAAACTGCGACCTCTCCCTCATTTTTAAGCCCACATACACAAATCGTATATCAAAACTTTCAGCTATCCCTGCTGCCGCTAAAAATGTCCTAAGGCTAAGCCATAGCCCTAACAGTTTTCACAATATGACCTTTTGTTTGCAACTCACACCTCCCATTGACATTCATTGAAACTCCACTCTAGACACCACAAATTTGAATGGCAATTTCTAAACTGCGACTGTGTCTTTATTTTTAATATTTTACAAGACATGCTATATAACCCATTGTAGGCCTGGCTCTTGTGATTCTTACAGTATAAAACGCTTTGCTGTAGGATGTATACTTTTGAAGCTACAGCCATTTGAATATGGCAACCACCAGTTAATTAGAAATGTGTTTTAAAGTGCATTCTCTGGCTACCTCAGAGTGAGTTGCCATAGGAACACACCTGCAGCCAGGCTCGTTACATTCATTTCACAGCTGCTCCGCCCACACAGCCAGTCTCAGGAAAACTCCCCATGAAAACATGTTATGGAAAACAGCTTAGACAAATGACATAGCCAGTCATCTAGCAAGATAGAAATACTTCATCATTTAATGCCTACTATCTTTACTCACTCCAAACAATCCATATAGTTACTCTGCCCAGTGAAACCTTTCCACAGTTACTCCAGCCACTCCAACCACACAACAGTTACTCAAGTCACTCCACCCAGTTACTCTGCCCACTCCATTTGTAGAGAACTGGTGGAGGCAAGAACACTTCACACAATTTCCACAGAAATTGCACTTTGTCTAGTAATAATAATAATTTTGTATAAATAATAGTGATGGAGCTACTCCCACCCCCTTAATTCTTAACTTATCGTCTGCATTTGACACCTTCAAAACCAGCCCTAAAATGCATTTATTTAGAAGAGCCTGTCATCTGACTGATCCCACCCATCTTACAGTTTTATCATCTCTCAAAACACTAGTACATTTTCTTTGTGACCCGACCTATTGTCTCATTCTCTTTCCCTTATGACTGTAAGCTTTCAAGGGCAGGGCCCTCTCTCCTAATGTATTCCTGTATCTATGGTCTTGAGTTGAAAAAAAACTCTCATGGTAGTAAAAAACTCAATTCATGAAAAAAAGCCTGAGAATTTCACTGTTACTGAATCACCAGATAAAAGTCATTGGCACTTTTTTACTCCTGAAGTAAACAGGTACCTGTAGTAAAAAGTGGCATTGACTTTCATTGTTTTCCTATCTTGTGATTAACTAACAGTGACATTCTCAGGCTTTTTTCTCATGAATTAAATTTTTTACTACCATGAGAGTTTTTTTCAACTCTTTGTGAATCGAGGTCTATGTGTTTATTTACTTGTCTGTTACATGTTATTCATAATAGAGTGTGTTTTATATGCATTGTTGTCATTGTTGTATTATAACTATTTACCCCTGTACTTGTACAGCGCCACGGAATATGATGGCGCTTTAGAAATAAACATTAATAATAATTTGGCATCACCAGTTTCAAAAGATTGTCATCATGCTTGCGTTCTGGTCTCTTAGCAAGAGCAGAAAGGTATTCTACTTCGCAGGTCGACTATTTGGATTGGCTAGATGCAGGTGAGTGCCGCAGATTACAGGGAGGCTGAGGATGCTGAAACTCCCTGGTCTGTATGCTAGAGCTCTGACTGAAACAGCGTCAGATGTGGGCATTAATATGCATGGTATACAGTGGTGATAGGACCAGAATCCATGACTGTGTCATGGGAACTTAGGGAAGGCAAGTTTCACGGGTGTCACACTGTGGGGCATCCCAAATTGGAATGCCAGAAGGACAGGGACAAAAACCCAGGATAGTGAAAATTCCAGGTTTTAGTCCACATTAAATACACAACACTGAAATAGTAACATTGAGGGTGATGGACCAAAGCACAGCAACGCTGGGGACCCACCCTCCCCAGAAAACCCAATCCCCAAAAACCCAGTGGCACCACTAAATCTTTCAATACAAGTATCCAAACTTTATTCTCAATTCATATATATACAAAGCGACAAAGGACTAATTAAAACCAATTAAAAAACACACAGACACGATAAATAATCAGAGGAAGGGCTAAGAGAGGGAACAAAAAGGAAAAAAACAATTCGATGGAACATATAGTGCTGTATAGTATCTTTTAAAATCACGAATATAATAATTAATCAGTGCCTGAGAATGCCATACAAAATAATATAATTATTTATAAACATGTGAAACTATCCAAAATCCAAAAAGACATATCCTAAACATATATACCCAGCTGAATAAAGTGCAAAAAAAGTGCTAATCAAAAACCTCATGATAACAACAAATAAACTACATAAAGTGCATAGTGCTACTCCAAACCACATATGATGATGACCTATACTCAATCAAGTGAATACTATTCAAACGACATTCTTTAATATCCGAAGGACCAGCCGGGTAAGGGACAAACAGACACACCACACATAACAGAAAAATCTCACAGATCCACAATTGAGGGTGATGGCACTTTATAAATAAACAATGCTAATAATAGCAAACTCTTTTAACTGACACAATAAAAACAAAAAATACATCGACCTATCATGAGTAGATAAGCTATGCTCCTCAGCTATAGTGCTGCATCACCCAGTGTTACCTGAGAAGAATAAAGTAAAGTAAAGTAAATAAAGATAAAGAAAAATGGGAAATAACATAGGTACAGCTATGTACAGCTGCAGCAGATCCCCCTATTCAACAAAAACAGGAGTTGCATACTCCCAGTCAGAAATGCCATATGATTTATGAGGTACAGACTTCAAGTTTTACATTTCTTTTGCCACAGGTAATTTGTGTATCAGCCAGAAATTTATATGTTGAAGTTTCATTTTATTTTTGTTACTGGGTTATATTTTTGGGATAGACCTTCTTTACATTTGTTTTAGTCTAAACTAAATATATTTGAAATTTGGTGGAATATTGGAATGCTTATTATCCTGGACTGGACCAAGGATGATAGGGAAGTCATTACCCGGATTTGGACCACATGTGGCACAAATTTGGGAACAAAAATACAAGTCTGTAATCCCACTTTAAGGAGGTAGGCATCCAATATGGCAGGTATTTAGCCCCACCCAGGCTATGAAACAAGCTGAGCTAAGGCCAGTTGTCAGGCTCTTGGTGCTGGGGAGTTCATACAATATCTTGATAGTTGAAGGGTGGGAGGAAATGATATATCTTATATTTATCTTATAATCATTTTTAGAGCAGGTGTAGCCAGTAGGTTCAGTCAGCCAGGGGCATAAAAGCTGTCAATGTAAATTCAGAAATTATTGACAATAATAATTCACTAATATACATAAGGTACCAGTGTCCAATTTAGCCAAATGTATTCAATCAATCAATGGACACAAACAGGGCCGGAGCAGGGCGCCCCTAGGCCTCCACCATTTACCCTGCAAGAGGCCCTCCATCACCTTTAACTAAAAGAGTGGGGTGATGTAGACAATGCTAAAATACAGTTTGATGTAATCTATAGACCCCTTCACATAACTGAGGAAAAAGAGGATCAGCTGCATTAACAAATAGAGCAGGGTGCACGAGCTAGTACGTGGTGATAATGGATGGCCAATTTTCCCAGGTTCAGAGCTGCACTCCAGGACATAGACTGGGAGCATTAGTTGAAGAATAAGGATACAGATGCCAAATGGGAGTGCTTTAAATCAGTTGTGTCTACCAACATTGCAAAATGTAATCCTATAGCTAACAAATATAAGCAACTTATATTAAATCCCTCCTGGTTGACGCCTGCAGTTAACCCGGCAATGAAGAACAAGAAAACTAATGGTAATGGGGAACTGGTCACTTGGGATCCAGAGAATGCAGAGCAGGTAAATGGATTCTTTAGCTCTGTATACTCAAAAGAGGAGCCAATATAAGTGTCACAACTAGCAATACCTTAGGCATAATTCTCAACAGGCTAAACATGGATGTTATCCAAGGTTAAAGGCGCACTATTGCAAAAAATGGCCCAGTGATAAAAAAAAATAAATAAAAATATGCTGGATGGTGGGAGGAGAGGTCACTTATACACCCAGCATCAAGAAATATGCAACCAGGCTTGATTCTTTTATTTTAATGGATGGAACCCGGAAATCAGGGGTGACAGGCTCTGTCACCCCTCAGACTAAACGTGTCACCCCTGGATTTTGTTCCTACCATGTGAGAATAAACCACAACCTTGGCGGGAGTTTTATTCAGTTTAGATGTATAAGTGGCCTCTCTTCTCATCAGCCAAAGTGTTTATATTTTTACCATTACACAATTTCGCGATAGTGCTCCTTTAAGTTATATAACTGTGAATAAGACTCCAAAACCAGACAGACTTCACCTAGCTTTTCTACAACCTTCACTAACCCTTTACCTTTCCTGCTTATGCTGTTATTTTGTGCATTAAGAGATTACGATTAGTTAATAATAATAATAAAAATGTTATATTTATGTGTATATGTATATATTATATGTATATATTATATTCTTAGGAAAGCCAAAGCTTAAAGTCTCTACCCAGGTGCACATTAAATTCCTTCCCCCTTATTTTCTGTGGGAACAGTGTAAAATAAGCCATTTCAAAGCATCTCATAAGTACCTAAGTGAAACAGCTTTCTTCTCTTCAATTCCTGGGTCATGACTGAACTGGGAGAGGCACAGCTTTATGAGTCATGAGCAGGTTCTGCTGTGGTCAGAGACAGCTGTGGGGTCACTATGGCCAGGCTCCCTTGCACGGAGAGCATAATTTTCTGTGTGGTTCGGGAGGTATGGATAAGAAAGTAGGGCAAACTGTGGAGACCTGTTACAGCTTCAGGAAACGGAAGAAAGGCACATGGGGCAGGCATTGAGTTAGCTGCTTGCTGCTTGCATTGAGTTAGCTGCTTACCATTGGGTTTACAGCCCCTTTAAATATTCTGGCTTGACGTTTATTAACATTTTGGATTGACTGAAAGTACTGTAATAAATAATACTTGCTTATTTTAGAGAGTTCTCGGTTGTAGGGGTGTTGCTTCCATTTCTCTAATTTGACAGACATGCAGTCAGAAAATATAAAACAATGTCATAGATATTTTTGAAAAGATGCTCAAAGATCCATGTTCCAATAAGGAAATCCTCCACTGGCACATAACGGGCAATGTTTATATTGTTTATATTCAATATATTGTATATATTGTTTATGATATACAGTATGTAATGTACCCGTTGGGTTGATTTATTAAACCATTCCCTATTCTTCAAACAATCAACATAGTGCCATAACTTAACTTACCCTATTCAGTTAAAATGTTCATGTACTTCAATTCAAACCAGCAAGAGCAACAGGTGCCCCCCCAACCCCCAATTGTTTATAGTCAGCAATAGCATCTGGTTTTGTGCAGTAGTTACTCCAATATATCATCAGTTGGGAAAGATATGGCCTGGAGGAGAGAAGTTGGGCTCCTTTTAGTTATGTTTCTGCAGGGGAGCTAATCAGAGGACTTCTCGGCCTTCACAGTTTATCTACACTTGGCATATGTAGAGGTCATATCTGTGGAGGACTGTAGTGTGGGACAGGGGGTCATTAGCCCTGTTTTATTGTGGTGCAACCCCCTTGGTGAGGGGTCATGTGATCACACAGCCAGTCACACATTTAATGTGTATGTTTTGTACAAATGTTTTACCTATATGTATTTATTAGTAGGTTGAAAAGCTACTTGAAAAGGCAAGCTTAAAGGAGAACTATCGCAAAATTGTATAATATTAAAAATCCATATAAACACATTGGCTAATAAGAAGAGGGGTCACTTCTACACCTGAACTAAATAACGCTCCCGCCAAGCTCGTGGTTTAACTCCTGGTAGTAATAAAATCCTGGGATGACAGGTTTAGTGTATCAGGGGTGACATAACCTGTCATCTCTGATTTCCTCCTCCTTATATGAAAATAAAAAAGCCTGGCTGGATATTTCTTGATCCTGAGTGTAGAAGTAACCTCTCCTCCCGCCATCCAGCATATTTATATGGATTTTATCATTGGGCCTTTTTTTCGCGATAGCGCTCCTTTAAGCTTCAATCTATTGAGTTAGCCAGTGGTCAGGGCCGTATTTGGTGTTCATGGTGCCCTAGGTACTTTAAGAGTATGCTTCCCCCTTTTTTTAAGTCAGATCATAAAGAAGGTCCATATAAAAAAAAGTGTGGTGGGTGAGAGGGTACAATGGGCTAGATGCAGAGTATGTGTGTGGAGGAGGGCGAGGGCACAATGGGGAAAATGCAGAGAAGCATGTTCCACCAATCCATAATTCTGACATACAAGAGTCACATGACCACAGCAATGGAGGATGCTCTGGGCTGTGTTCAACCCATTGCACCCTCACCCGCCATTCACACAAATACACTCTGCGCCCTTCTGTTGGCTGAGGGGGTGCTATGGGCATTTTCTTTTCTTTTAGTTACTACAGAAGTAAGGGCAGCGACCCCTCCAGGTTGCCACCCTAGGCACGTGCCTAGGGTTGCCTAATGGGAAATACAGCCCTGCCTGTGGTATTACTTTGATTTCAGATTTCCCCCTGTATATGTATTTATAAATTAGATATCTGAACATATCAGACTCTGTATACAATTAGAATCCAATGTAGCATATGCACTATAGCAGTTTTAAGTATGTTTATCGCCCCTTCCCCAAAACATGTAAAATAGTATGTAAGGCAACTTTAGTCCATCCACCCTGCATATAAAGGAAAATCTACTTTCAGTGGTCTAGTAGCCATAGCCATGTTATCTAGGAATAAGTCATTCTTGGATTAGGAAAACATGTAATGGTATGATCATTATTTCAGGGCCATCAGTCTGATAGATTTCGGAAGGAATGAAGGTTCTTAATGGTTTTGTTCAACAAAGCCTCCTTATATGATGAAAAGTAAGTCTGCTTAACTTTGAGTGCCAGGAAGAAAAGGAGGATTAGGCGGAAATATACCACATTTCAGCAAATTATTTCCATTGCTTCTGCATTAGGCTACATTCTACTGACAATAAAGCTGAACATCTGGTATGTTTGGTGCCCCAAAATATATCTGCCTATTTTGTTTAATCATAGCGTTAAGAGGATTACATTGAATTGGTCTCACCGCTGAGCGCTCTGATCGGTAGGAAGGAAGGCCTGATACAATGTATGTCCTGTTTGAGCAAATAGCTCTATCCCTGACATCAGCATGCTGTCAAACCTCCTAAGCCCCATGTCTTTATAAACTTTTGGCGTAAGATTGCTTAATAATCCATTCATGCCGCCAATGATTCCGCTACAAACCAACAGCTAAGCATTAGTTTTTGGTTCAAGTGTTATGACACAAGAGGCCAGACGAATCAGAAAAAATGTGCCCCTGCTTTCAATTCTTTGTAGTAGTAATGTATTCATTAAGGTTTCATTTGTTTGTATAGAAAGATCCACAGATGTTGACATTTTTTCATCCCTGCGTTAAGATGTCTTCTAAAGGCCTTTATTCCTGCTCTCTTATTTCTTTATTATCCCCGGAGCTTTTTACTTGAAAAAGGTTGAGTCAGCTGTATGAAGAGAGCAGCGGTAGAGGGTCTATTATTATACTGGTCCTTCTTTTCCCGGGAGGCAGACTGCAGAAAGAACTCTGTCATTGTGCCAAGCAGCAGGTAGCTGTTGTGACGGGGTCACTTCACTGACCAGCTTCAGCCCGCATTGTGCTTTATCTACTGCAGACGGCATGTGCTCCTACTTATGTGAAAGGTCACCCTGGAACTGAAAACCCTACCTAAGCTTTTGTTTCTAAGGGCTGCCAAACCCATATACAAATCATCTGGCAGCTCAGGGTGAGCATTGATGTCTGTGCAGTAATTGTAAGTCTGGCAAACCAAACTGTTGGGTATTTCCTTCATCCACTGCAGTGATCTGCGACCCTAAGAACTATATTACTATGCACATTTCTAAAAGGTTTTGTGTTCCTATTATGGCCTTGATTTAATAAACTTTCCTTAAACTATCTCATATTTTCATGCTTTATTTCAGGCTCAAGAGTTAAAACAAGGTGTGATTCAAAGAAGAGAGAAAATTACAGGAGTTACTTCTGGTAACACACTCCCCTCCCATATCCTTCATCAGCAGCAGGGGATGGAGACGGCAGGGGGGGTTAAATTTGATTGGACATTAACTGTAACACCTAAAACATTCACTCCAGGGAGGTATAAGGATCCTGTGGCTGTGAAACATAAAATTTACTTTAACTTTCAAGTAAACATATCACCGCCGCTGTCAGCCCTGGAGTCGGGGAGGCCGATTCAGTAATAGCGCCAGGTAGCGACAGATGAGCGCCAGTAGCATGATTTTCACAGCGCCCGCTAGTATTCGCTGTGCTTGGCCGTTGTTCGGTTGTTGACAGCGACTCAGTCGGTGTGCGGTAATGTTGAATACGGGGTTAGGAGTCGCTGTTTGGCAGGTTCCGCGCTGTATGGGAGCGCCTGACAGCGAATGGTCATAGCGAACGGCTCCCAGCATATTCATTAACAAATCACGCTCAAAAAATTCTCGCGCTGTGAAAAGCTTGTTTAAACCCCAGAGCGCTGGCGGCGATGGCTTAAAAGTAGTTTTTAACCCCAAACATCCATATTTTTTGATTAAAAAATTAAACAAGTTTTTCTAAACATTTTGTAATATGAATACATTAATATCAGACCTGTAATATCAATTCTGCACAATTTTTTTTTTTTTTTTTTTTTTACCTTAAAAAAAATATCTAACATTGCCGAAGTGGTCACAGAATTTTTGACATTTAAAAAAAAAAAAAACATTAATAACAATTAAATATGAAGATTTAAAGATTGCTCCATTGAAATGCATTGAACATCGCCAGGTAGCGAGAGGTCATACCTGGCGCTGTGATGGGATTAGCAACGGCGCTGTTCGTTGCAGTCCGCTACATGATGAATCCCGCGCTAGCTGACGCTCTCGCCGGCGCTAGCCTCATTTAGCGTGATAAATGCGTGATTGTGTCCGCTGCCTGGCGTTCTGTAGTCGGTAGCCGCCGATAGCTGGCGATACCTGGCACTAGTGAGACACTACCTGGCGCTATCCCTTGATAAATAAGGCCCTAAAAGACTTCCAGGCCGACCAACTTGTTAGCCCGGGAGCATTACAATTTGTGATGCCCCACTGTGTGAGACCCCCAAGATCACCTGTAAACCCCTTATCTTTTTCAACCAGTCCTTTGCTGCAACCGCATCCCCAACATCTCTGCAGCTATGCGTGCTCAGATAGGTCAGGCGAGCAGGAGCGTGCACTTTGCAAGGAAACCAGGCATGCAGCTATCCCTGCTCCCTATATCAACATGGAGTCCAAAACAGTGGCTTTTTGCCATGCACTAGTATGTACGGCATAACGTGCTGATTAGACGAGCGCCTGCACATGCGTCATGGGAACAGCGAAAAGGTGAGTTGAGTTGGCGATCTGGGGGATTTTACATAGTGAGGCATCCCTATTTGGGATGTAAAATCCCCCAGATCGCCAAGGACAAGGACCTATCACCAGGATAATGAAAATCCAGGTAATAGGTCCACTTTAAGACTTGAAAACGAAATACATTGTCGCTTTATTCTAATTAAAGTATTTGCTGCAAATTCTACTCTAACTTCTTCTTTTTACTGATTTGTACCCCATTGTAACTCATGCATTATTTTGACAAAGATCATAGAAGAGTCTATATTTATAAGGGAATTTTAGTGAATCAAGGCCATTGTATGCTACAAACTTATTTTAACTGTTCTAGGTCTAACTTCACAAGTGTCATGGGATGGTAAAATACATAAAACAGACATATACAGTGGAAAGGTATTTTTGCACTTGCACAAAGCTGTACAGCGCAATATATAACACATGACAAAGTTTAAAACAACAAAAAGCACTAAACACTATAATTGGCTAGCACCATAATCATGTTTTAGCTTTTTTTGGGCAGTTTCTAGGTAAAAATTCTAGAAAAAAATAGAAAAAAATTCTACCCTCTCTTCACCCATTCTATGGACCTGCTGCTGTCCCATAACGGTGTGTGCCATGCTGTGCCTCTACCATGGCGGCAAGCAGTGCCCCCTCCCCAATATGAGGGGGATATTGGGCCCCTACACCAATAATAGGGGCCCTGACTAATCTGCAGTAAACAGGATGGCTGCGATAAGGGTGCCCCCAATGGCCTGGGTACCCAGGGCCCTGCTCGCCCTCCCCTGGTCTGAAACTGCCCTGGTCCCTGGTCTGAACCTAAAGTAATTCTAATCATGTGTTCTCTTGCATTTACCTTTTGTTTCTTGTTTATGGACTATATAGGTGAGTACTAGAACACGCTCATGTATTAAAATGTGGAAAGCTCTCTGTTTCAAGTCATAGAACTGTTTGTCTTATGGAGAGAACTGTTCTCAACTGGAGGGGGTACCCTAATTGGTGATTTTCCCCATAAACACAGTCCCCAGAGCCTAAATACTCCTTTTCCAGGATCGCGCCTCGTGTTTCAGCATGACTGCCGGTGGCCAATGGCAATAGCCCCATAGACTGGCACACTTTGGTGGTCACTTAGGGTCAGGTCCTGGAAGGGGAGTGAGGATGAGGTGAGTTCCATGCTCCAGGGATTTCCTATTCACTACTATGTGCAGATGGAGAATTCTCCAAACTGTTATTAATACTTGCTCTATTACAGGAGACAGAGAGACTCCCTACTTAAAAACGATTGTGGTATATGGAGCTTCACATCTATAACCAATATTGAAGACCAGCTTGGTGTAATCTTTCTGGCTATAGTGGTTCTTGACTACATCCATATTGAAAGACAAACAATGTAGCAGAGAGTAAAATAGCACTTACTTCTCAGATCCTGGTTATGGTCTTTTAAATTCCTCCCTTCAGGGTGCACGTTTAAAGTGGGTCAAACCCTTCACGGTCGGGCCCTGGAATATTAAAGATACCAGGCCCGGCCATTAGTCTGCCTCTGGGGCATCCTACACCAGATGTCCGGCTATGTGAACCCCCCCCCCCCCCCGGGGCACCGGTGATCTTGTTGGCGCCCCATGGTGAGATTTCCACCAACACCGCATCCCTGGTTTCTCAAACAGTGTGCCAGAAATGCGGCCAACTGGCTGCACCTCGTCACAGTGGCACTTTGGAGAGAGCAAATCATCTCTCTCAAAAAGTGTCGCATGGCGTGGCTTCAGCAGTGGAAAAACTTGCGTGAAAATCTTCTTTGAAAACTGGGCCACTGCAGCGTCTGGCTGCTCTGCCGGGTGGCCATAGATTGAGCATGGACCCATTTGTCGGTTTCCATCCTTTAAAGTCCACTCCCTCAAGAATGTGAAGCAAAGTAACAATTATTATGTGCTGGATAGTCCTTTTATAAATAGTTAATGTCCTAAACATGCACTCATATTCTCATCATAATCTCAGTACTATTTTACATTTGCCTATCACTGGACTGTAGGTTACGTTTGTTAGCTTAATGATACACTGGTCTTGATTCAAAAGAGTTGAAATCAATTCTCATGGTAGTAAAGAAATTCACTTCATGAGAAATAAGCCTGAGAATTTCACTGCTGCTGGGAAGACAATAAAAGTCAATGGCACTTTTAGTACAGTGTAAAAAGATTCTTTGATTAGGAGTAAAAAAGTGCCAAAATGTACCATTGACTTGTTTTCCTAGTTGGTGATTCAGCAGCAGAGAAGGCTTTGTCTCATAAAGTCATTTTTTTACTACCGAGAGATTTTTTTTCAACTCTTACTGAATCAAGGCCATTGTTCTAAAATCATTATTTATCCCACTGTTGCCAAGAACAAATACTTGTATGTACTCATAAATGTACTTGGCGAAATAAACTGGTTCCTGCTTTATTAAGACTTTGCATTTTTGCCAGGACTCCCGCGCTGGCCATTGGGGAGCAATGTGTATTATTTAGAGTGATTGAGAAGCTTGTCAGTTTGGATGCCACTGTATCAGACCAAGACAGATAGTTACATTGTGCTGGAGAATTTCATGCATTATCTGGAGAGAAATAATTGACTTCTCATTCATAGACCTCTCTAGCCATTCCCAGGCTCGCGGCAGGCTAAAGAAGCAGCATGGTGCTGGGCTGTAGTGAACTCTCAGCGTGAGAGAGAGGGGAGGTTAGAGAGAGGTTACAGGTATTCTTTATACAGCATCCCAGGATAGCTCTCATGTCCTGCTGCTAGAAATTTGTCTGCAAAATTTTTCTCATTGAAGAGAGTAAGTGTGCTGCTGGGAGATGGGTTAATATGATAACCCAATTAGGATACATGAAGGCCAGTGACAGCTCCCAAAACCATTAACCGCTCTTTAACAGACGAAACATTTCATGGGTGAAATGAGCGGCCATTAGTACTGCCTAAAGTGCTAGCTAATTAGTTACTAAATATGTCTACAATATATGTAAGCTAAGCATTTCACAATAGAAGCACAGACTAAATAAATATATATATATATATCATAATTTCTATGAAAAATAGAAACAGTATCTCTAACTTTTGAAAGTAATTGAAAACTATTGTGTGCACACACAACTATATAGTAATAACAGGAACACTAATGCATAGGCCTCGATTCAATAAAGGTAGAAAAAAATTCTCATGGTAGTAAAAAATTCAATTCATGAGAAAAAAGCCTGAGAATGTCACTGTTACTGAATCACTAGAAAAAAAGACAATGAAAGTCAATGGCAGCTTTTACTACAGTGTAGAAAGGAGTAAACAGTTTTTTTTTTCTTAGGAGTACTTTTCTTAGGAGTAAAAAAGTGCCATTGACTTTCATTGTTTTCTTAGCTGGTGATTCAACAACAGTGAAATTCTCAGGCTTTTTTCTCATGAATTGAATCTTTTACTACCATGAGAATTTTTTTCTACCTTTATTGAATCGAGGCCATAGTCTCAAATGTAGTCTGCTACATGGGGGAAATATCAGCCTTATACTTGTCTTGTTAACCTAGTATTCAAATATTACCCCAATGCAGCTTGCATTTTTGCTGCTGTAGTTTGGTCCCTAACCTATAGCTCAGAAACCCCATGTGGCTCACAGACCCCCTACAATTAGGTTTGGGGGCAGCCTGGTACACTGGGCTGGAGGTCTATGATGCTGTTGAGGGTGGTGAGGTAGATAACAGCAAGGCAAGCCATTGCCAGCACTGTGCATGGGGTTAATGTAGAGTTCAGCAGGCAGAAAAGCCTTTCTGTGCCAAACTAGTGCTGAACTCAATAGCTCAGCTATTGTTCCATATGATGCCTGGGCAACATTTCTAGGATGCACAGAGAATGAAAGCTTGACAAATGATTTTTCTAAGGGCCTCATTTATTAAACCGGACCTTCAGCGTGATTTAATGAAAAGCCCAAACTCTTAAAAAACGGTTCCCCAGCATCTAAAATTAATATATTTTACGTTTTTAGTCACTTACTTATTATTCTTTCCCCCACTGGGCTGCAACCCTGTTCAGGAATTTAGGATACGGGCGCTGCCATCTTGACTCAGAAGCATCACACTTACTGAGGAGAGGAGAGTGGGATAAGGTACAGGGGGGCGGGTTATAGCTGTGCTTTGCTCAGAGCAGAGCAGAGCTGGGGTCAGGTAAAGGTCAGCAATCCCAGAATGCAGAGTAGCACAGTCAGGAGACACTTCCTGTTTGCAGGCTGCCTGATAAGATGGCGGCTTCCATAAGCCGCCATCTTGGATGTTTAAAGGCTCATAACATGCAGTAGATGCAGGTAGGATGATTTTTAATGTGGACAATCTGTATGTACAGGGTGTGGGAAACATATAAGATAGACTCTTATTCAGAGTGAAGGTGCGGTTTAAGCACTTATGACGCATGGGTGCAAATTAGAGTAGTGTAGCATATCATTTATACATTTTTTTCACACTTGTGCACGTTGCTGCCCTGCAAAAAATACATTTACTAAAACATTAGTGGTGCAGCAACATGCTGAGAACTTTAGAATTCATAGTTTGCACTACTCTAATGTGCAATTAAATTGCACTCTCTGGTAGAAGTGCTTAATAAATCAGGCCTTCAGTCAGCTTGCTTCTATACCAGCTTGATTTGGGTTTTAAACTTCTTTTGGCCTGAATGAACCAGGTATGTGGACAAGTATTTTATGGGATGTGGGATTCACTCTGACTCTGCCTTTCCAGGCTATTCCATGTTCTAGGGGCATCCTGATTTGGATGCCCAGCGGTGTCCTTACTCGTCCTTAGCCAGCAGAGCATATACAGGCTGTTACAGGTTGTTGCCGGAGTGCTCAAGGATCAAAGGGAAGTATATGGGAAAACCAAGGACTTTCACAATGCAGGGCATTATGATTTGGGATGCCCATAGAGAAATCTCTCAAAGAGGTCCAATGTATCAATGTACCTGGAATCTAAAACACCATCATTGCTATGCCTTTACTGCAAGCACTGCAATGGCCATATATGCCCAAAAAAATAAAATAAAGCATTTTGCTAAACTGGCAACCCAACAGCACAGCATATAGCATGTTTTCATTTGAAAAAGTTTGCAGACGGCTTTAACTTTCCTACTGATCAATGCGCTTTACAGACCAGAAAATTACCCCTGAAAAGACGTGTCTAAAGAACAAGCTAAGGTGTTCCCTACTAGCCACATTGAGTCCAGCCTATTGTTTCTTTCCATGTGGTTGGATATTGGCTATCAATGGAATTGGGCCCTTCATAGATTAGCAAGGACAATACTTATCTTCCATGGCTTCATTACACAGTGTTTTCCAATGTTTCTAAAAATGACTTTGCTTTAATTACCATAAATAGCAGAAACAAATCTTTCACTCCGATAGCACGTTCCATCTGTCCTCAATGACTTACTAACGTAAACCTCCACTGCTGGGATCCTCCCCTTAAACAATATAAGAAGTTTATAAAATGTGCACTTCTTTGCTGCCTCTCTATAGAAATACAAACAGGGCAAGGATTACCGTAACGGACCAGTAGTTAAACAAACAGACCCTCTCTATAGTTGAGTATAGCTTTCTTTTACAGAAACATATGCAGACTCATATCAAAAATATCAACAAATATCTGAGCATTTTTGTTTTAGAGCAAAATGATCAGACTGGATTTTTCAAGTTATACAGGTTGCAGTAATACATTTGGCAAGAAGTCAATGGGGGTCATTCGGGGAGGCCGATTCATTAATAGCGGCAGGTAGCGACAGTTGAGCGACTGTAGCGGCATTTTCAGAGCGCCCGCTAGTAGTCGCTGTGCTTGGCCGTTGTTCGGTAGTTGATAGCGACTCAGTCAGTTTGCCGTAATGTTGAATAATGGGTGAGGAGTCGCTATTTGACAGGTTCCGCGCTGTATGGGAGCGCATGATAGCGACTGGCCCTAGCGACCGGCTCCCACCATATTCATTAAAAAATCACGCTCAAAAAATTCTCGCGCTGTAAAATGCATGTTTAAACCCCAGAGCGCTGGCGGCGATGGGTTAAAAGTAGTTTTTAACCCCCAAACAAGTTTTTTAAATAATTTAGTAATATGAATACATTAATATCAGACCTGTAATATCAATTCTGCACAATTTTTTTTTCCCCCTTAAAAAAATTATCTAAAATGGCAGAAGTGGTCACAGAATTTTTCACATTTAAAAAAAAAAACATAATAACAATTAATTATTAATATTTAAAGATTGTTCCATTGAAATGCATTGGAGCGCGCCAGGTAGCGAGAGGTCATACCTGTCGCTGTTCAAGGTCGGACGCTGGCGCTGTGGGCTGAGGCTGGAATAATGATGAATGAGTCGCTATATGGCGCTATCTCAGTCGCTAAGCAGGATTGATAAATGTGTGATTGTGGTGGGGAGCCGGCGTTCTCGTGGCGGTGCCCGTCATTACCGGCCGCTCACCAGTCGCTACCTGTCGCTATTCCTTCATAAATAAGGGCCTAAGTATTTGGTAAGGCCAGTGTGACTTTGTAATGTGCATTGCTGTGAGCTTTTTAGTGTTTAGACACAAATAAAAGTGCAATAAATGTCTTTGTCCTACATTTTCCCCCAAAAAATCACCTGTACACGTGATGGCACATTTTTACAGTTTAGGTACATTATTTTCCAGTGATGTAAGGATGTATTTTAAAGTTTGGGAATAACAGCACCTTATGGGCTATGCTAAATATTTTACCATTTTTCTGCATAGCCCATGGACTTCTGTTGTTTCCAAACTTAGGGGTTTATTCATCAAGGGATAGCGGCAGGAAGTGCCTCGTAGTGACAGGTAGTGAACGGTGAACGCTGGGCGCTGTACGCAATACCACATTTATCAAAGCGATTCTGGTGAGCGACTCTAACAAAGCTATGTAGCGTACGATTCATCCTCACAGGCGGCTCAGCATATACCACCAGCGCTCTGGCTTCCAGAACGCCTGGTATTACGCTACCTGTCGCTCTCCCATACATTTCAATGTTACCTTTCTTCCATTTAAATAGGGTTTTCTTGGAATTTTTTTTTTTAACAAATCATTGTGTGACCTCCTGGCCTATTTAAAGTCATTTTTGAAAACGGGACTGGTATTAAAGTGTTAATGTCACAATGTTACAACAATGTAATTCCATATGTTTTCACTTTGTTACTAGTGAATATGTGTTCAAAAACGGACTTTAATCACACAGCTTCTGGCGCTCTGGGCTACAGCAACACAATTTTGAGCGCTGGTGCTGTGTGAGGCTGTTTTTTTGATGAACATGGTTTGAGTCGCTCACACTGACTAGTTGCTACCGTTCGCTCCCATATAGCTCTGTACTAGTGTTATAGCGACTCACACATCAAATTCATCAATGCCGGCCAGCGACTGAGGCGCTCGGTAACAGCGAACCATAGCCGATCACAACGACTACTAGCAGTCGCTCTGAGAGCCTCGCTACAGACGCTTATCTGCCGGTACCTGGTGCTAGTAATGAATCAGCCTGCCCCAAACAAATACCCTTACCTTACTCGAAAAATGGTGCTCCTAACCTGTAAAAATGCCCCAACACAGGTAAAGGTAATTTTGGAGGAGAAAAGGTAGAAAAACACATTTTTTTGTGTCTAAACACTAAAAAGTCTACTGGGATGCAGGTTGCGATCCACACCGCAATGCAAAGTCACACTGGCCTTACCAAATACTTAGCATGACTCCCTATGTCACCAGTCAAAGGAATATTTAAAGTACAGTCAGGCAAATAAAAAAAAAAAAAGCTATACTTACCTTTTCTCCCACGCAGATCATTGCTTCTAGTCCAGGGCAGCAGCGCTTACCTAAAAGACTGGATCCATGTCCCTCGCCGCCCCGGCATCATGCACAGTGCCACTCTGCGCATATGGCTTCTCTTTCTGTCTCCCTCCGACGTGGCGACGCCTGCCATCAGTCACGGTGAGCTGCCACACCCCCTCTATTGCAGTGAATGGAGGGGGCATTGTAGCTCACTGTGACCGATGGCAGGGGCGTCACCAAGCCAGACTAGAGAGCGGCGCTGCACATGACATGAAGGAAATGGACCCAGCCTTTCAGGTGAGCGATGGTTCCCCAGACTAGGAGCGATGGTCTGTGTGGGACAAAAGGTGAGTATAGCTTTTTTTTATTTGTCTGAAAATTGTATTTAAGATTAATTCAAGTTTGAGATAATATGCTGGTGCTAGGAAAGCTTCTTTCAGATGAGTCCAGTTAATATGCTTATAATGGCTCACTACATCAAGCCAAGTTATAGGTAGTCATACACTACTGAGTGATCCTGCTGATCACACACAGCAATCCATACATTTTATTATTAATTGATATTTTCATACCGGAAAGGACAAATGATACTGCTGACCAGGACATGCTGGCTAGCATACCACACTAAGCATCCTGAGATATCTGGCCAAATGATTTCCCCTCTACTGTGTAAATAACCTGGTACATATATCCATTATTACACAATGGCGCTCCTGCTGCTTCTGCTGTGCACACTTGCTGAGAAGCGCAAGGCATGCTGTGATGCCTAACGGGACACCAGCCTTCTGTAAGCTGACAGCCCCCAATCTCCACCGCCGTTTCCGCCTATAGTCAAGCCCTCATTTCCCGGGACGCTCGGAACACCTCGCCGAACACGGTTGCCCCCAGGTCTTAAAAGACACAAAGGATGTCAGCTTACGGTGAAGGCAGATGAACCACGAGGGGTATCCCAAAGCGGAGGTCGTATACAGGAAGGAAGTCCGAGGATGCGTCAGTATTCAGGGATGAAATTGGAGCGTAGACGGGAATAGCCAAAGGGTCAAGCCGGGAGTTCAGAGGTAGCGAGGTATCCAAAAGGGACAGGCAGGTTCAAGGTCAGGCAAGCAAAGGTCGGTTCTGGCAGCAAACTAGGAAGGTCGATCAAGACGAGCCGGTAACAGATAAGCACAGATATATCACACCCAAAGCTCAAGAAACTGGTACTGAGGACAGGGCTAGTTCCCAATTTTTGGGGTGACTGACCAATGGCAATCTGGGAAGGTGTGTGTGGTGATTGGTGCAACTACAACTCTGTGCGGGATTGGATAACATTTCCCAGGAGCTGGTCAGTCCTGGCATCAAGGCTGACCAGCCCCTGATTCCTGTCAGGTGTGAAGGAGACTGCACTGCCTTCCACTTGTAGTGCAGCGCCGCCTTAAAACATAAGAGGCGTACAGCGGTGAGTTTACAGGGATGGCTATGGGGGTTCTCAATGCCTGCCCAGTCCAAATTGGGATGCCCCAGCGACAGAGAATCAACATAGATGAATGCTTTGGTCCTCTTTAAATTTGCGAACCCCCCGTTTTTCACCCAATGCTACTTTTGCCATATTGCTAAACACATTGCTACCATATGTTCAAAAAGCTTACTTAGGATCTTTTTTTCTGTATTCTCTTTGGCAGAACAATCTCCTGGGTGCTACAGCCAACTCTCTCTCAAATGCTGTTAGATTTTTCTGCACATAATTATACATGTGCTTGCAGTGGTATTTTTATT
Organism: Gastrophryne carolinensis; assembly: GCA_027917425.1. Taxonomy (NCBI): domain Eukaryota; kingdom Metazoa; phylum Chordata; class Amphibia; order Anura; family Microhylidae; genus Gastrophryne; species Gastrophryne carolinensis. The sequence continues at coordinate 179,188,915 of CM051237.1, read as the reverse complement.
GCTCAAGCGCAGCAACCACTTAATGCTGCACATTGAGATGTTCCCATCTCGGTGCATATGAGAGAGAATGTCCAATGTCAGCTGCAGAGCGAACAGGGGGTGACGCACATCTCCCAGTTTGCATTGTGCTGGGCTGCATTGGGTGCTTCCAGTTTTCCGGAGACAAGGCACCCAGGGAGGAGGATACACTGGATCTCCCCACTGTAAGGAGGATAGCAAAAAGAAAAAAAAAATGTAAACATTCCAAACATTATTCAAAAGTGAAAAAATGATTTCAGCTTTGAAAATCAACTAATTACATCTAAGTTCAAAAATTACATCTCAGCTCCTAATATTTCAGCTACTGAACTCGAAACCAGTCCCACTGGGTACTGATAACATGTATGTTACCTCATAGTTACTGCTAACGGCTTTTACTGCACTATTTTACGTACAAGTGGAGCCGGATGAAGACTTTCTCTGTTTGATCTTAAAAGGCAGGAAAGGTGAACAGCAGGAATCACAAAATGATAGGATGCTCATGTGGGTAATCTGGAGCCGCCCAACAAGAAACACATTTCTCATTAGAAAGTGAGCATTAAAGCCCAGGTTGCTTCCAGAAGTGGCCCGCAACCAGCCAAGAGAGGGGCTGGAAGTAATTGAGACACTGCACAAACATAGCTAATTAGGACTTCAAGGCTAATGCTGATAATTGACAGCCTAGCAAGTCTGCTCCTTCCTTTGGCCACCCACGTGTGTAGCACCTGTTTAATTCCCCTGGATCACTCCAACCTTCTTTATACGCTGGAATGCGTGGATCCTATTCTGGGGAGCGCACACTGAAAGCATTAGATGGTGCCAATAAAAAGAAGGAGAACTGAAATAAATTATTTAAATATAGCAAATATAAAGATAGGCTATTGACATCTTTTCCTATATCTCTCCCTATAAAATCAGCTTGGGTGCACAGCACAGGTCCTCACATTTAGGAGCGTGCATACAAAAAATCAGCCAGCTCCAGCATTTGGATCCCAAATATAAACAAATGCAATCTAAAATCAAAGTTGTGTTTTAGCCATGATCAAGGGCCAAAATGACAACTCAGATTGTGAGGTGTGATGTGTTTCAGGACTATCAGGCCCCTAATCATTGGGTGTGTCACCCATCTTCATGAATAGGCAGTAATAGGTTCAGTAGGTAGGGGGAAGGGCTAGGGAATGCATCTATGAGAGTTTTTTTTTTTTTAAATGACCTCATCAACTTGCTAGGTGTTTACATCATACATCAAAGAAAAACTTTTATCAAGATAAATCTTTCATGTTTAATTCACTTGAAAAAATTTAGAGAAACATGTCTTTGACCAGAGCATTCATTTCATACAACAATAAGAAAAGCATGACACTTCTAGTTCAACAGTCCAAGTAAGAAAGTCCTTGGCATCAGTTAATGCACTGGGGGCAGGCTGTAACCATAAGTACTATTAACTCAAAGTAGAAGCCTTGACGGGTTTCACCCGCAATAGCATCCTTAGAGGACATCGAGATTTATTGTCCTGGGCTGAATAAAGTTGACTGCGTCATCTTAATTCCTTATATTGTGGGTACTGGTGATATGTAATAAAGGCCGGCTGGTTGGAGTGTAATGGTGGTGAGTAGTCCAACTGCTGCAAATGTTGGTCTTGTCCACACATTTTCAGTAGTAACAGCTTACAGTGAGTGGGGGATAGATATGCTTCAGATGGAGTCATCTTCCAGACAAACCAACCGCCTTGTTGTACGTTTGGATGTCCTTTCGCCTTCAGTTTTAAAGATGGTTCGTACTCCCTCCTTAATGTGTCCCGGTCGGGTGGTATTAGCGGTGGTTGTGTCCGTCTGCTGGTGCAGTCTGTGCAGGATGTTTCCTCAGTACACGCCCCCTGAATGCACTGCACCATCATGTAATGGCTCATCCAATAGCACTTTATATCCAGTATCATTGTTATTGTAGACTTACAGTAAACTTTGTCTCAAGTACAGATGTCACCAGCAAGATTTCATGATCAAAACATTATTTGTATTGAATCAAAAGTATGTATACAGTCCATGTGGAAAGTCAAACCCTTCAAAAACTATTCCACGGAATCTAAAATGAATATAGTTTACATTTTTAGTCACTCAATTATTATGCTTTCTCCCACTGGGCTGCAGGAGAGGAGGGGGGAACAAGTAAGTACAGGTGGGGCAGGTTATAGCTGTGCTTTGCACAGATAGAGCAGAGTTGGGGTCAGGAAAAGGACAGCAATCCCAGAATGCAGAGTGGCACAGTCAGGAGACACTTCCTGTTTGCAGGTAGCCTGAGACTCCATGGGCCTCCATCTTTAAAGGCTCAGAAAATGCAGTCAATGCAGGTAGGATGGTTTTTAATGTGGGCAATCTGTATCTAGAGGGTGGGGGAAACATATAAGATAGACTCTTATTCAGGGTGAAGGTCCAGTTTAAAGTCCACTTCCAGGAACAAATAAATGTATCAATCCACCCCCTCCTTTGCCCTGGTTTGAATGGTACAAATACTGACCTCTCCTGCAAACTAGTGCCATGACCACCAGGCTGAAAGCTCTACTTCCCTTCCTCCGCCCTTCTGGGAGAGCTGTGTTAAATGAGTGTGATGCAGAAACCCCTTTCACCTCAATGGCGCGGAAGCGGAGAGTGACCACAGTCAGTAGGGTCTCTAGAGCAGGGATGCACAAACATTTTGGGTCTAAGAGCTGCATTGCCTTATTGTTCCACTTCAAATAAAATGTAAGTAGAGAAAACTCAACAAAGAGCTGTAACCATTAAACATGCTTTTTTGTATATGCAGAACAGAGGTAAGACAGGAAAAGGAAATGTGTGCAGAGGTAGGAAGAGATGAAGTGAGCAGAGATGAGGTATAATAAAGTAGACAGAGGTGAGGTGGGCTACGTTGAGGCATGAAGAAGTGGGCTAGGGAGGTGAGGCAGGAAGTTGAGTTAGGGAGATTAGGTGGGCAGAGGTAAGACTGGAAGAGGTAAGCAGAGGTGAAGAGAGCAAAGATAAAGCAAGAAGATTTATGATGGACTGAGGTAGGAAGAGGAGGGCAGAGCTGAGTTGTGAGGGAAAAAGGTGAGATGGGAGGAGGAGGGAAGAGGTAAGGTAGGAATAGGTGGGGAGAGGTGAGGTGGGTAGAGGCAGAGATAGGTGAGGTGGGAAGAGGTAGAGACAGGTGAGGTGGGAAGAGGTAAGGATAGGTGAGGTGGGAAGAGGTAGGGATAGGTGAGGTGGGAAGAGGTAGAGATAGGTGAGGTGGGAAGAGGTAGAGATAGGTGAGGTGGGAAGAGGTAGGGATAGGTGAGGTGGGAAGAGGTAGGGATAGGTGAGGTGGGAAGAGGTAGGGATAGGTGAGGTGGGAAGAGGTAAGGGTAGGTGAGGTGGGAAGAGGTAGGGATAGGTGAGGTGGGTAGAGGTAGAGATAGGTGAGGTGGGAAGAGGTAGAGATAGGTGAGGTGGGAAGAGGTAGGGATAGGTGAGGTGGGAAGAGGTAGGGATAGGTGAGGTGGGAAGAGGTAGGGATAGGTGAGGTGGGAAGAGGTAGGGATAGGTGAGGTGAGAAGAGGTAGGGATAGGTGAGGTGGGAAGAGGTAGGGATAGGTGAGGTGGGAAGAGGTAGGGATAGGTGAGGTGGGAAGAGGTAGGGATAGGTGAGGTGGGAAGAGGTAGGGATAGGTGAGGTGGGAAGAGGTAGGGATAGGTGAGGTGGGAAGAGGTAGGGATAGGTGAGGTGAGAAGAGGTAGAGATCGGTGAGGTGGGAAGAGGTAAGGATAGGTGAGGTGGGAAGAGGTAGGGATAGGTGAGGTGGGAAGAGGCAGAGATAGGTGAGGTGGGAAGAGGTAGGGATAGGTGAGGTGGGAAGAGGTAGGGATAGGTGAGGTGGGAAGAGGTAGAGATAGGTGAGATGGGAAGAGGTAGGGATAGGTGAGGTGGGAAGAGGTAGGGATAGGTGAGATGGGAAGAGGTAGGGATAGGTGAGGGGGGAAGAGGCAGAGATAGGTGAGGTGGGATGAGGTAGAGATAGGTGAGGTGGGAAGAGGTAGGGATAGGTGAGGTGGGAAGAGGTAGGGATAGGTGAGGTGGGAAGAGGTAGGGATAGGTGAGGTGAGAAGAAGTAGGGATAGGTGAGGTGGAAAGAGGTAGAGATAGGTGAGGTGGGAAGAGGTAGGGATAGGTGAGGTGGGAAGAGGTAGGGATAGGTGAGGTGGGAAGAGGTAGGGATAGGTGAGGTGGGAAGAGGTAGAGATAGGTGAGGTGGGAAGAGGTAGAGATAGGTGAGGTGGGAAGAGGTAGGGATAGGTGAGGTGGGAAGAGGTAGAGATAGGTGAGGTGGGAAGAGGTAGAGATAGGTGAGGTGGGAAGAGGTAGAGATAGGTGAGGTGGGAAGAGGTAGAGATAGGTGAGGTGGGAAGAGGTAGGGATAGGTGAGGTGGGAAGAGGTAGAGATAGGTGAGGTGGGAAGAGGTAGAGATAGGTGAGGTGGGAAGAGGTAGGGATAGGTGAGGTGGGAAGAGTAGAGATAGGTGAGGTGGGAAGAGGTAGGGATAGGTGAGGTGGGAAGAGGTAGAGATAGGTGAGGTGGGAAGAGGTAGGGATAGGTGAGGTGGGAAGAGGTAGGGATAGGTGAGGTGGGAAGAGGTAGGGATAGGTGAGGTGGGAAGAGGTAGGGATAGGTGAGGTGGGAAGAGGTAGGGATAGGTGAGGTGGGAAGAGGTAGAGATAGGTGAGGTGGGAAGAGGCAGAGATAGGTGAGGTGGGAAGAGGTAGGGATAGGTGAGGTGGGAAGAGGTAGGGATAGGTGAGGTGGGAAGAGGTAGAGATAGGTGAGATGGGAAGAGGTAGGGATAGGTGAGGTGGGAAGAGGTAGGGATAGGTGAGATGGGAAGAGGTAGGGATAGGTGAGGGGGGAAGAGGCAGAGATAGGTGAGGTGGGATGAGGTAGAGATAGGTGAGGTGGGAAGAGGTAGGGATAGGTGAGGTGGGAAGAGGTAGGGATAGGTGAGGTGGGAAGAGGTAGGGATAGGTGAGGTGGGAAGAGGTAGGGATAGGTGAGGTGGAAGAGGTAGGGATAGGTGAGGTGGAAGAGGTAGAGGATAGGTGAGGTGGGAAGGTAGGGATAGGAGGTGGGAGAGGTAGAGGTGGGAAGAGGTAGGGATAGGTGAGGTGGGAAGAGGTAGGTAGGGAGGTGGGAAGAGGTAGGATAGGTGAGGTGGAAGAGGTAGGGATAGGTGAGGTGGAAGAGGTAGGGATAGGTGAGGTGGGAAGAGGTAGGGATAGGTGAGGTGGGAAGAGGTAGGGATAGGTGAGGTGGGAAGAGGTAGGGATAGGTGAGGTGGGAAGAGTAGGATAGGTGAGGTGGGAAGAGGTAGGGATAGGTGAGGTGGGAAGAGGTAGGGATAGGTGAGGTGGGAAGAGGTAGGGATAGGTGAGGTGGGAGAGAGGTAGGATAGGTGAGGTGGGAAGAGGTAGGGATAGGTGAGGTGGAAGAGGTAGGGATAGGTGAGGTGGGAAGAGGTAGGGTAGGTGAGGTGGGAAGAGGTAGGGATAGGTGAGGTGGGAAGAGGTAGGGATAGGTGAGGTGGGAAGAGGTAGGGGGGTGAGGGTAGGTGGTGGAAGAGTGTAGGGGATAGGTGAGGTGGGGAGAGGTAGGGATAGGTGAGGGGGAGGGAGATAGGTGAGGTGGAGGGTAGGGGGTGAGGTGGAAGAGGTAGGATAGGTGAGGTGAGGAAGAGGTAGGGATAGGTGAGGTGGAAGAGGTAGGTGAGGTGGGAAGAGGTAGGGATAGGTGAGGTTGGGAAGAGGTAGCGATAGGTGAGGTGGGAAGAGGTAGGGATAGGTGAGTGGGATGAGGTAGAGGATAGGTGAGGTGGGAAGAGGTAGGATAGGTGAGGTGGGAAGAGGTAGGGATAGGTGAGGTGGGAAGAGGTAGTGATAGGTGAGGTGGGATGAGGTAGGGATAGGTGAGGTGGGAAGAGGTAGGGATAGGTGAGGTGGAAGAGGTAGGGATAGGTGAGGTGGGAAGAGGTAGGGATAGGTGAGGTGGGAGAGGTAGGGATAGGTGAGGTGGGAAGAGGTAGAGGATAGGTGAGGTGGGAAGAGGTAGGGATAGGTGAGGTGGGAAGAGGTAGGAGAGGTGTGGACAGTTGTAGTG
>CM051237.1:179078791-179182540 GCA_027917425.1 Gastrophryne carolinensis | reverse complement strand
GGTGAGGTGGGAGATGGTAGGGATAGGTGAGGTGGGAAGAGGTAGGGATAGGTGAGGTGGGAAGAGGTAGGGATAGGTGAGGTGGGAAGAGGTAGGGATAGGTGAGGTGGGAAGAGGTAGAGATAGGTGAGGTGGGAAGAGGTAGGATAGGTGAGGTGGAAGAGGTAGGGATAGGTGAGGTGGAAGAGGTAGAGATAGGTGAGGTGGAAGAGGTAGAGATAGGTGAGGTGGGAAGAGGTAGGGATAGGTGAGGTGGGAAGAGGTAGGATAGGTGAGATGGGAGAGGTAGGGATAGGTGAGGGTGGGAAGAGGTAGAGATAGGTGAGGTGGGATGAGGTAGAGATAGGTGAGGTGGGAAGAGGTAGGGATAGGTGAGGTGGGAAGAGGTAGGGATAGGTGAGGTGGGAAGAGGTAGGGATAGGTGAGGTGGGAAGAGGTAGGGATAGGTGAGGTGAGAAGAAGTAGGGATAGGTGAGGTGGAAGAGGTAGAGATAGGTGAGGTGGGAAGAGGTAGGATAGGTGAGGTGGGAGAGGTAGGATAGGTGAGGTGGAAGAGGTAGGGATAGGTGAGGTGGGAAGAGGTAGGGATAGGTGAGGTGGGAAGAGGTAGGGATAGGTGAGGTGGGAAGAGGTAGGGTAGGTGAGGTGGGAAGAGGTAGGATAGGTGAGGTGGGAAGAGGTAGGGATAGGTGAGGTGGGAAGAGGTAGAGATAGGTGAGGTGGGAAGAGGTAGAGATAGGTGAGGTGGGAAGAGGTAGAGATAGGTGAGGTGGGAAGAGGTAGGGATAGGTGAGGTGGAAGAGGTAGAGATAGGTGAGGTGGGAAGAGGTAGAGATAGGTGAGGTGGGAAGAGGTAGGGATAGGTGAGGTGGGAAGAGGTAGGATAGGTGAGGTGGGAAGAGGTAGAGATAGGTGAGGTGGGAAGAGGTAGGATAGGTGAGGTGGGAAGAGGTAGGATAGGTGAGGTGGGAAGAGGTAGGATAGGTGAGGTGGAAGAGGTGAGAGATAGGGTGGAGGGGGGGGGAAGAGGTAGAGATAGGTGAGGTGGGAAGAGGTAGGGATAGGTGAGGTGGGAAGAGGTAGGGATAGGTGGGGGGGCAGCTAGCTTTAAAATATAAATTATAAAACACTTCATCTCAGTACCTAAACCAGAAGTAAGGCTAGATATCATAGGCCACAGGTAGCACTAAACTGGTCTCAAGCCTTTTCTAACTAAAACATTTTGCCTGGATCTGGGCTCTGACTTGCCAGGGGCAGCAAATGAAAGAAGGCCCCCAGGCCACAAGTTGTGCATCCCTGCTCTAGAGACTGGTCATCCCTCCAGACTGGGCCACATTGCAGGAGGCAGTGTTGAGAATTTTTGAGATTCTGGACATGAACATTTCTGATAAACATGAAATATATCTTTCTTTTCTATTGAAATTGAAGTATTGCTGCATTAACAGACATTACCACGTAAAATAATAATCCCTTTGATAGTAGAACTGTATTCATCATAAAAGCAAGAGTCTTGCTCCCTGCATGAGGCTTTGTTTTCGCATTGTGGTGGGTCCTTGCCAGGATATGGTTTGCTTTGTATGCCAGCCAGTTATTAGTCTGAGCATCTCCATACCTGTATGCAGGTGTTCCTCTAGCTGTCACTGACCACAATAGAAAATGTGTGGTTCACGCCGTGTTTTGGGTGCTCAGAGCTTGCAGAAGCAGGTCTGTGTGGTCGGCAGGATGCAGGTGTTGTGAAAACACGTTGGCTCGTACTCATTCTTTTATCTTTTATTTTGCCTCCATTATAAGAGAGCAACTTTCTTATACAGTCAACCACTCATTACACTTGGATACTTCCATATCTGTGGAACAAAATCCTATCCATACCATTTTTTGTCCTTGGCTGGTCTGTATGTAAAATAAACATGAAGTCAGTCGTAAACTTCCCCTTTTTTTAATTGACATGCTGCAGAGGATGTTAAACCGGACCTTCACCCTGAATAAGAGCATATCTTATATGTTTTCCCCACCCTGTAAATACAGATTGCCCGCATTAAAAATCATCCCACCCGCATCTACTGCATGTTCGGAGCCTTTAAACAAGATGGAGACACATGTAGTCTCAGGCTGCTGGCATACAGGAAGTCTTTTGACTGTGCCGCTCTGCATTCTGGGATTGCTGTCCTTTTCCTGACCCCAGCTCTGCACTGTCTGTGCAAAGCACAGCTATAACCCCTGTGCATTTGCCCACTCCCCTCTCCTCAGTGAAGTGATGCCTCTGAGGCAAGATGGCAGTGCCTGTATCCTAGAGTCCTGAACAGAGTTGCAGGCCAATGGGGGAAAGAATAAAAAGTAAAAACGTAAAATCTATTAATTTTAGATGCTGAGGAATAGTATTTTAAGGGCTTGGACTTTTCTTTCAGTGATGCTAAAGGTCCGGTTTGAAAATTCCTAAATTATTATCAGTGCAGCTTGGCCGGACTGGGAAGATTACTGAAACATTGGTACACTTGTTTGTAACATCACAACGAAACAATGACAATATTCTGAAAATACAATACATTTCCTAATATAGATATATGGTACATAACCCTGCTGCCTTTTTTGCATCTGCTACTGTATTGATCTCCCAAGTTGGGCAATGTGGGCCCACATTTTAAAAACCTTGGTCACTTGTTCTAGTTCCATTTTCATCAAGAGAGCTATTTTGACTACCAAAATTCTATTTGACTACCACCATTCTTCTCTATCTTACATTGGGGGCATTATGTTATGCTAATTTCTGATCAGTTCTGGCTTTGGAGTTACCACTGGTATCTGGTATAAATGCTCTAATAACTCCATCTTATGCCAGAATAATTTAAACAATTGATTCCTTTGTTCCAACATAGATGTGCATTCAGGGACAGAACACCATTGCACTTGAATAAATTAAGCTTTATCATACTTGGATTACTATTTCTATTATAATATAGCATATTGCGAAACTGGGCACCAGACATCCATGATGTTCCACTTGCTTGTCAAGAGTTAGCGGTTAAGTGCACTGTGCTTTACAAGGCAAAAGTATGGGGGGTGGGTTGCACCAAAAATACTGGCATTTTGCCATCACCAGAGCTAAAACAGTCTAGAGGTAGTTGATTTCATTAGTATGACTGAAGTTATGAGGTGTTATTAAGTTGCATTGCAAGAGGTGTTAGAAAGGCATTGTAAGTGTCAGATAAAAGATGAATGTATGTATCATAGCCTTCTCTTTTGTGAACCCCCTCCTTGTATACATGGACTTCCTAAGATACACAATTGAGGCCAATCATCGTCACCATCAATCCTGTGACCCCCAATGTGGCAAAATATCTAACCAACATCCCAACCCATTAGAGATGATGACCTTGGAGACCGGTTTACAGGGTGATGAGCATGGTAGGGGTGTGGTTTAGGGGTGTGGCCTATTTATGGGCTTTTGTGCACAAATATTTACCCCAATGGAAATTTGTCATAAATAAGTTATACACAGTGCAGGGCAGATATAAAAAGGTAATAAATACATAACACATAGTATTTCTGCCCTTACACAACCCTCTCAATATTACAATAACCGAGACTACAAAAAGAAACACAAGCCCCCCCCCCCCCCCCCCCCCCCCGAAAAAAAATCATCAAAAGTAAAGTGTTCCTATGGTAAATGAATTTAAACTAGACCAAGAGTCATATCTGACGGTTGGTTATGTTGGTTAGTTTTAACCCTGGAAGGTAAAATAGCACAGGGGGGTCCTAAATTAGGACACAGCATACTGGTCTGAGAACCTGATACCAGGCACCTCAGCCATGCTTGCTCCTGTTTTGGCTGCCTGCATGACTGCTGGGGGGCTTGCGCATCGTTTGCAACCATCCAACTGGCAAATGCAATTGGCTGCTGACAGTCATGTAGGCTGAGGTCCTGACTGCCAAAAAGCTGGAGGCAGGAAGAGCTAGGCATAGGGTAGGCAGAGGGGAAGTGGGCTTTACATGGGGGAGAGTATCAAAAATTAGGATGCCCTCATGGCCGACCAACAGTCTTTTTTTAAATGATTGTTGGTCTGCTTTAGTAGATGCATTTCATTAATGCACTGTTTACAAATGAATTGTATGGTGCATAGATGTGAATTATCTAAATGTAGCCATAGCGCACATAGTGCAAACCCCTGGTCAAGGGTGAGGTAAGGAAAGACATACCAAGCAGGGATGGGCTAACCATGGCTATGGGACAGATGGTAAATCTATTAAAGTCCCCTTTTGTTTGCACCCACAATTATAAGACAAAAAAGGGGAAAATAATCTACACACAAACACACACAGACACACACAAACACACTCTCAAACTTAGCTGAGTAAGACCCAGAGCCAACAAGGAAGAGCTGCAATTGCACTGGCCACGGAGAGAAAGGGGAAAGGAATGTAGGAGCCTTTATGCCTGGCAGATTTATTGTGCTTTACACACTGCCCAAGCTTAATACATACAGTACAAGAGCCCCGATAGTCAGGAATGTGTATTGACCCGGCAGGAGGTACAATGTAGTTCTGCAAACTCAGCAACTCTCCTGTTACCAGTGGCGGACTGGGAAAATCAACCCTGGATTTTAGCAGCCCCTGGCCGGCCCGATACATCCCTGCTGAGGCCTACCAACCATGTTGCTGGAGCTACAGCATTGGGGGGCTGGGGTTCTTTGCTTATGGGTACAGTTGGGCTGGGTACAGGGGGTTAAGAGGGAGACTAAGCGGGCAGGGTGTTATGTAGGCGTTAAAAGCAGCAGCCCAGCTGGCCCCAAAGAAGAACGGCCCACCAGGCATTGTCCTGAGTCTTCATATGGCCAGTCCACCCCTGCCTGTTACTGTATATTAGATCAGTCCAACTTTCAGTAGTACAGCATTCCCTTGTGCTGTCTAGAGGAGCACTCGCCTGGGTGCTCAGAAGGACATCTGGAGAGACGAGGGAGCACTTAGGAACCTAATTATTGCTGTACCACAGGTTGAGAAACACTGAGATAAAGCATAGTAATGTGAAGCAAGCACAGCGCCCCCCAAATTACAGCACAATTTTTCAGCTCTGCTTTCGCCACTGCACAGCTCAATTTACCAGCTCCGTATTTGTGGGTAATCAGTTCTTTTGACCGGGTGGATGGCACCAGAAACAGGTGACGCTCGAAAAATTTGGGTGAATTAGCATCTCTGGGACTGGCCATAGGGAGACCTGGGAGAATTCTCAGTGGGCTGCACTGCTTTTGCGTTGGGCCACTGCCCCTTACACCCATATCTAACTGCTACCTCCCCAGTCTCCCCTTTGCCCCTCTTTGTCTTCAATGCTATAGCCTCAGCATCATGGCTGTAGAGGGGGCATACCCTCCCTCTCATGTTATCTGCCCTACAATACTAAAGCTTTTACTTTACAGAGTCTTTTCACATTGCACTATAAGCTATTTAAATTCCAATAAAAGGCTCATGACTGCTTTTCAAAGTATCACAGCTGATCACGATATAATAGATAAATGAATTTCTATTTGGCTTGAATGATGTAACAAAAAGGACCTCTCAGCAGGGAAGTGGCAGGCTTTTCAGAATAACATGTTTGTTATAGTCAAAATAATGAGGAGAGCCCACCCCAAGGTTTTTACATACCATCCCAATATATGGCTCTCTGAGCTTTCTCGCCTCTGTATGATGTGCTTTTATGCGTTCTACCAAAATATTTTCTTGTGGTATTTAATGTAATCACTTGGTCAATAAAGATAATGCTGGCCCACGGGACAATTTTGGATAGCCTTCTGCCGAAGCCCCACAGGAGGCCACCCTCCTGCATTTCTGAAGGAATGGCAGCAATGACCATTTCCTCAGAACATTGACGACTACCAACAAACTCACCCCCACCCTGTTAAAGCCCATTGGCTGTTGGTGTTTCTGTTGTATTCAGGCACTGCACTGGAGCACAGACTATGTAAGTATTCTGCTCAATTTGGGGGCTTGATATGCAGCTTGCAGAGGGAGGGCATTCAAATTAATATTATTCTAACAAAAATATCTGAACTTCCTCTTTATAATGCAACAGCAGGGCAGCCACTCACTGTCTAGTCATGTGCATTGCACCCTGTATACTGGAGAATGGGCCTACTGATATAGGGCTGTTTCCAGGGGAGGGCGAGCAGAGTCTTCCGAGTTTCCACGGCCATTGGGGGTGCCTTTATGCCAGTAATCCTGTATTTGCCGATGAGTCAGGGACACTGTTAGTGATGCAGGCCTTAAGCCCCTTCATGCCCCCATATTTGGCTCTGTGATGGGGAGGAGGCACTGCCTGCTTCTAATGATGAAGTACAGCAATATATATGGGACAGCATCAGTACCACAGAATGGGTGAGGAGTGGGCAGAGTTTTTACCTTCTGGCACTGAGTGCTATTTTGCTTAGAAACTGTCCTGTACTGATACTCCCCTTTTTCGAGATCCTTCAAAAGTGGCTGTAGACCAGTCTATTAGGTTTGCACAAGCAGGGGGAGAACAGTATTTTACATGATAGGCTGATAGGCTGCTTGCGGTCAATTAAAGTCTTGTAGACCATACGAGGTGAATATCGAGCAGCCCCATGTTACGGGGTAGCTCTGCACTCATTCAGGCTGCCCCATTGCAGCATAATATATTCAATTCACAAATACAAACTACATAGAATGTATCTCATGTATATAGCAAGCTTTTCAGTTATAAATATACTGTTAAGTAAGAAAATAGAATTCCTTTTGCCTTGAGACGTTGTATTTGTCATCACACGTCTAGGTTAAAGATGAATGGCGGCCAGACAGGACACAGCGGCGAGCGTGTGGCGTAGCAGCAGATGAGGCGTACAATTCCTCCAGGATGTGTGCACAGGGGGGAATCCGGCTCTGAACATCACAAGGCCTGCGGGGTGAGAAGGAGAGCAGGAAGTAAACAAGACCAAACCACATTTACACTGTATCCTTTTTTTCTGCTTTTTCTCTAGTTCCTAGTGAAGTTTTATAGCTTGTTTGAGCACTCGTCTTTAGGGAAGGGGCTCGGCTGGCTCCTGTGGCACAGAGAAGACATGTCTTTGTATAATTTGGAGACTGGCCACATAAACGTGGGGCTTACAATTTCCCAATATTCTCTGTGCCCTGCTGTCCATGTGCCGCCTGAATCCATTACCTCCCTGTTTGCATACATCCTGGAGGCTCGCGCCTGTGTTTTCATAGGTAGCATCTGGTGCTTATTTATTCTGGAGCAATTAAAATGTTTCCTTTCCTTTAAGAATACATAAGTGATAAAATAAATTAGCATAACCACACAGCTTTTCCAGACATATCTCCAGGATACATAAAAACATGTTGAATTTAAGCATTGCTATAGGAGCTGAGACCGTGCATACACTATATACAGTGCAGGTAATGCAGCTCCTATGTAGACCAAACATGAGGAAATCGAAAAACAATGACTACCAGAATCAATTTTTGTCACTCACCCTATAGCTTGACCTATTATAACATCAAAGGCATTTTTGTACCATGTGGACATCAGTATTAGCGATGAGCAAACTTCTTGCAAAATTCAATTTTGCAGATTCGCCAAATTATCCCCAGAAATGTGAGTCGTCCAAATTAAATTTTAACGAATAGCTGTTAAAAAATAAAAAAGTAGGTTCACTTGATCAATGTTCCATCCCTGGACAGTGTCCTCATCTGTTCTGTACTGTCTGTCATTGCGCCGCGCGGCTCTCTGGTGAACACAGTGGGGCGTACGTCATAAATTCTATGCCCCACACTGGGCTGCCACCACTTTCCTCCCACTGGCAGGGAGAGGCCATTTATAGGCAAGGTGCAAGTTCGCTGTCACGGGGGGGGGGGGGGGGGTGAAGGCTTTTCCAACCACCTCACTCCTTGCCAATAAATAGCCCCACAAGGTGGCAGGAGCCCAGTGCGCAGTGTAGGATCTATCGCTGTGTTAGCCATCAAGAAAAGTAGAAATAATGCGATTTCTAGGAGTTCTCAAAAACTCACCTTAGAATATTTTCCATTATTTTAAAATGGGCACACATATACACTTTCTAACATAGTTATTTATCTCTTATTTATATTATCTCAGACAAATGAAAAGTGGACATTATTACCTCCTACTGCAGTTTCTTCTTTTGTCCAGGAGCCTTGTTAAACTACTTGACCATAGTTCATGTTATTTTCTCGTACATGTGCTTTTTTTTTTTTTTTTTTTTTTAATCATTGAAGCATTATATTTATATATAATGGACAACAGTACCCTCTAGTGGTGGTTTAGAAAATCACATCAACTGACTATGCTGAAAAAAAGTGGAATTGGAAAGAAGATAACAAAACCTCTCGAACTAAGAAATGCATTTTTACAGTGAAGGAATACTCTTTTTTAGCACCTATCAAATATTTGTATGTATAACCAAACAGAATGATGCATTTTTATGGTGAAATAATAATCCCCCTTAAGCTCCTTTAAAACATCTGTATGTAATGCTTGAGGTCGCCTTTAACAAACAAAATGTCATTTTTGAGAACTTCTGTTCTGGTATGGCCTCTTCTGTGATTTCTCTGTATATGGCTTATGCTGTGATTTCTTTGGGTATGTTTATTCTCCTGACAAGTGTCTTAGCCAGACCCTACACTGACAGCTTTCACACCTCTTGCAGTCATTTGGCAGGAACAACCCTTGCTGTTAGCTGTGCTGGCTGAGTAATTTCAAAGCAGTTTTTCAGACACCACAGGGCCAAAATGTCATAGGGAATTATGGAATTACTATACACCATAGAGCTTAACCGATTACATTTTCACACGACATGTAACCCAGTGTGACCCTCTTCCTCCTGGGACTCCCAGATAAAAAGATACTGATACTATTTTGGGGCCAGGTGGGAATAGCGTGACCAGAACCGGGCTGGATCTGTTGATCAGTTTCCTTTGACTTTCCAAATGAAAGTTAGGATCATTATTAATTTCACGGTTTTTAGCTGGCCCCAGCCAGTGGGAGGAGATTGAAGATCTTCCCAGTGGAAAGGGGGATAACCAATCAGGTGTATATATATATATATATATATATATATATATTCATTATATGTATATTGTCTAGTGTGCCCTTATAGCATTAGTATTAGTATATTATTAATTATACAATTTAATCTCAAGCTGTTGCTTTATCTTTATCCACAAACTCACAAGTCCATGTTTCCGGGTTTATGGTAACATGCTACCAGGGCTGGCTTCTGGCCCAATATTACCCTGTTAATGGACCGGGGAAATCTCAAACTAGAGCTAGTTGCTGTCCTACAGGGCTGTCAGGACTCGGTTCACTGGTATTAGTGAAAGGGCTAACCACATCCTCTCATGCCCCGTGCCATCCTGAATCTATGTGGACCAAGAGGCGTCTGTGTACAACTGTGCCAAGCTGACCTCCTGCACCCTCTGGTGGGTACAGAATGCTAGATTTTGGTAAAGACAAAGAGACCATACCATGCAATCGCAGTGTCGATTGATGGGCTGGCGAGGTACGAGAATAATTTATCCATGTTTTCTCTGGCTATGGTTTGTCCTGGAATACCTCTGGGTATTATTATGTAATTTCTCTGTTTTTTTATGTGATTTTTCTGGGTATGGATAATTCTGAGTTACCTCTGGATATAGTTTTTTTCTGTGATTTCTTTGGTTATGGTTTGTTCTATGATTTCTCTGAGTATGGTTCATTCTGGGATATCTCTGGGTATTTTTTATGCCGTGATTTCTCTAGGTATGGCTTATTCTGTGATTTCTTCTGGGTATCTTTGAGAATGGTTCATTCAGTGTTTTCTCTTGGGTTTCTGTGATTTCTTTGGGTATGGCATATTCTGGAATATCTCTTGGTATGTTTGATTCAGTGATTTTTCTAGGTATGTTTTTACTGGGATGGTTTCAGTTTATTATATGGTTTCTCTGGACATGTTTCTTTCTATGAATTCTCTGGGTATGGCTTATCCAGTGATCTCTCTGGGTATGGTTTGTTCTGGGATCTTCCTGGGTGCGGCTTATTCTGTGATTTCTATGGTTTTGGCTTATTGTGTGATTATTTTGGGTATGGTTTATCCTGGAGTATCTCTGGATATGGCTTAATCTATGATTTCTTCTGTGATTTAACTGGTTATGGTTTATTCTGGGATATCTCTGTGTCACGTATCTGTATATTCGGCCCGGTAATTGCGGAATCTCGACAACCGCCAGCGGCACCTGCTGAGGACCTCCCGAGGTTAGCGACAGGGAAGTAACTGCAAGTATTAGGATCAGGATGGGACTGAAGACACTGGAACTGGTTAGTGCTGGAGCAGACTGGAGACACAGGAACCGGTGAGTACTGGAGACCAAGATGCAACTGGAAATGGTGAGTGTTGGAGCAGACTGAATGGGTAGTGGATCAGAGCCGAAACAGGTAATAGTCCAAGCTGAGGTTGAGAGCCAAAGGGGGAAGTAGTACAAGCCGAGGTCAAGAGCCAAAGAAAAAAATGTTGGGCTTAGTTTAATTGATGGGCCGCCTAACTTGGGTTGTCAAGAGGAGAACCAGGTCCCCCCACTGCAAAGATAGGTTCCTCCTTTCTTGAGATGCCTACTCTTGAGACTTTTCAAAATGTTGTTGCAGCTGCTGATGCTGTTCCGTGAGTAAGGAAGCAAAGTGTTGAGCTGTGGGAGTATTGGTATCTAGTGGCAGGTTAGGTAGTACACTATGATGGAATCCATAGTTCACGAAAAAGTGAGTGGAGCTAGTTGATTTGTGAAGGGAATTAATATATGCCAAACTCTGCCATGGGTAGTAACAAGCTCCAATTATCCTAAAGGTAAGTTGCATTGCATCTGATGTATTGTTCCAGTGTTTGATTTGTTCTTTCTGTTTGTCCGTTAGTCTGAGGGTGATAAGCAGATCATTCTGACAAGGATATTTGTAATGCAGTGCAGAGAGAAGTCCAAAATTAGTCTCTGCCTGAGACTATGGGGTAGATTAAGAGCCTGGTGAGTGAACTCAATCCTTTTTTAGGAGAGGAGAAAATTGCCATTGACTCTAATTGTCTACCTTGGGGCTGATTCAAAGCCAGGTGAAAGTTTACACCCGGTAGATAAAGAAAGTAAATGGCAGTTTTCTCTCCTAAAAAATAAGTGAGTTTTCTTACCAGGTTCTCTGTCATCTGGGAGACCATGGAGACGGACTATTTCTTTGATGAAGATTTTGGCTAACTCTATTGATGTGGGCATCTGTCAACCACGACCAACACTGTATTGAAATTTTCGCACCCGTAACTCAACAATAAAGTCCATTGCTATGTTAGTGCTATGTTAGTCCAAGGCACCTGGGTGCAGGTAAAGGTTGAAAGAGTCACGCGGGTCATGAATGTCCTGACAACGAGCACGTTACAATTTTTTACATAGTTGCCATAGTCACGGTTCAGGGATGGTCACCAGAAAAAAAATGGGAAAGATGCCTAGTTCTTTGTACACAAAGTGTCCTGCCAAGGGGATATCGTGGGTTAAGGAAAATAAGTTGGGTCAGAGAGCCTCAGGGACTAAAGTTTTACTATAGTGCATAAGAAACCCATCCTGGGTGACACAGTGAGCCCCACGGGGAGAGGATAGGGCATTTGGGAGGTAAATTCCTCGATACTGGAATGTCAGGTTGGATGGCCAAAAAGCATCCTTCTTGCAAGATTGTACTAGGTCCTTCATCATCTTCAGTCTCTGTTTCATCGGATGGTAGACGAGAGAGGACATCAGCCTTCCTAATCTTAGATTTTGGTTTGTAGGTTTTATGGAAGATAAATCAGACGGAATACAGGGCCCATCGTGCCTGCCTGGATATCAAATGTTTGGCGTATTGCAAATATTCAAGGTTTTTATGGTCCATAAAAATTGAGATTGGGTGGCGGGCCCCTTCCAGGAAGTACCGCCATTCCTCTAGAGCTAACTTAATAGCTAACAGTTCATGATCACCAACATAATAGTTTATTTCAGCGGGGGAATGTTTTCCAGAGAAAAAGGCAACTGGATGCTGGGAATTCCACTCCCCAGACCTTTGAGATAAAACTGGCCTGGTTTCTGAAGCTTTGGCCTCCAAGTTAAAAGGGGAAGATGTGTCTGGGTGTTTCAGAATGATAGCTGAGGTGATTTTCAAATGCTTGTTGAGCCTTTTCTGACTAAGAGAATTTGGTGTACATTTTTGATATAGTTGGTGATGGGACGGATAACCTTAGAAAAGACACGTATAAATCTGTGATAGAAATTTGCAAAGCCCACAAATCGCTGAACCTCTGAGATTTGGGTGCTGGCCACTGCTGGAGACTGGAGACTGTTTAAGTCCACTCATATTTCTATGGAAGAGAGAATTAACCACAAGAATTGCACTTATTCTCTTATTCTCTTAAATATGGCAGAACTTATCTGAGTACATTACCCTTCATCCCTCCCTCCACTGAGTATAGGAAAAGTTGAGGGGCGGGGGCGAGAAGACATGATATCAGAGTGAGTGCGAAGCTTTAGTTAAATGTGTTACTGTAGAACTTGAAAGTTACATTGTGATTGTAATGCTCGGATATTGTGACTGTAATGCCTAATGAGCCAATGATGGTCTGTTTTGCTCTTGCTCTTTTCAATAAAGATTTATTGTTAAAAAAAAAAAAAAATATGGTAGAACTTGACAGACATGATCCCGGTGTTTTTGCAGAGAGATGGAAAAGATAAGGCTGTCGTCCAGGTAAACAGCTACAAAGACATCAAGGAAATCATTTAAACATTGTTTATAAAGTGTGGGAAAGTGGTAGGGGTTTTAAACAGTCCAAAAGGCATAAACATGTATTCATAGTATTCATATCTGGTGCTAAAAGCAATTTTCCACTAATCTCCTTTGCATATCATAACCAAACTATAAGCTTCCTGTAAGCCTAGTTTAGCAAAATATTCGCTTGTGTGAAGGTGTTGGCACAGTTCAGTTCTTAATCTTTATTTTGTTCAAATCCTGGTAGTCTATACAGGGCTGAAGTGACCTATCTTTTTTTTCAACAAAGAGGATCCCTGCACCAGCAGGTGAGGAGGAGTGGCGGCTAAACCCATTTTCAAGGTTCTCGATGATGTAAGATTTCAGGACCTCCAATTCAGGATCTGAAAGAGGGAAAAGGGGACCAAACGGAATTGCTGCTCAAGGCAGAATGTAAATTGAACACTCATACGCCCTGTGGGGAGGCAGGGTATCTGCTCCCTTTTTATCGGAGACGTCATGGAATTTTTTATAAGGTTCAAGGATAGTCATTTTCGGTTCTGAAGTCAAAGTGCAGAGTTCTGAGGAGGCGAAGAACGGGATCGGCTGCAGAAGGCTAATGAAAAAGAGATTTACCCAGTCCAGTCAATGGAGGGCTTATGAGTCCTGAGCCAGGGAATTCCCAAAATAATAGGGTAAATAACAGAGGACAGGATATCAAAGCCTGTCCCAGTGGTTACCATTTATCCTTATGGTCAAAGTTTCCAGGTGAACTGGACCAGAGTTCATAGGTGAGCCATCAGCAACAGAATTTGATAAAGGGGTAAGTTTCTGAATAGTAGGTATCCCATGTTCAACAGCAAACTGAGCATCGATGAACCAGCTACAGGAGCCAGAGTCTGTGATGGCCAAAGCATTAATTTGCTTTTCGAAGAGCTAAAATGTGTGAAGAACAAATAAATATGAGGAGCATAATGTGAGGGAGGTATTGGTAGAACAAGGCACGGAAGATGGCCTACCTCCAGGTCTAATCGGACAAGACTGCCTGAAGTGTCCTGAGTTTCCGCTGTATATACACTGGTTCAGGCATCGACGGCGAAGTTCTTCTGTGGAAAGATGAGTGTGAATCATGTCTAGTTGCATGGGTTGCGAAGGAGGGTCAGGGCTAGCATTTGTGGTACTAGACAAGTAGGCAGAAGTTGGACCAAATCATCCTGTTCTAGACAGCGCTCCCAGATCTGCCTGTCAATCTGGATTATGAGATCCACTAATGCTGACAGTTTGTCTGGTATACTCAAAGGAGTCAGTTCATCCTTAGGACTATCATTAAGTCCCAGCCTAAATTGGTGTTTCAGGGCAGTGTCATTCCAGCCTGTATCTAAGGACCAACAGAAGAATTCAGCAGCATATTCTTCAACTGAACGGCAGCCTTTGTGGAGGTTGCATAATACAGTCTCTGCAACTCGGCTAGAGTCGTCGTAAAGATTTCCAAGAGCAGAAAAAATAGCAGACAAGGAATTTAAAGTGGGGTCCTGTTGTTCGAGAAAGCGATGAGTCCAAGTTTGTGAATCCCCTTGGAGCAAGAGATGACAAATGTGACACAGGCTGGATCATTGGTGTAGGTTCGAGGTTGCAGGGTAAAGAACAGGTTACAAATGTTTTGGAATGCCTGAAATTTTTTGCAGTCCCCAGAAAAATGCTCTGGAAGTAGCACCCAAGACTAAAGACTAGCTTCGCTGCAGGAACTGCTAAGAGCCCTGGACAAGTGTGGGGATAGAGATCTTGCAAGGTGTCCATTCAGGACTGCAGTTGAAGATACCCACTATGAAGTTCCCGGACTGCTTGGGTTAGGTTTGACAATTGCCGAAGGACTGCATACATGGTCAGGATTCACTACTAGAATTGGTCATGGGCAGCAGTCATGTTTCTGTATATTTAGCCCGGTAATTGCGGAATCTTGACCACCACCAGAGGCACCTGCTGAGGACCTCCCCGAGGTTGCCAACAGAGAAGTAACTGCAGCAGAAGAAGCTGGGGTATCAGTAAGTATGAAGAACAGGATGCGACTGGAGCAGCCATTTGCCCCAGCTCGCTAGCTGCTGTGGTGTCACAGCATCTTGTATAACTGAATGGAGCTGATAACATTGATTCTGCAGCTGTTGGCTCATGTAAGTGTGCAGTGGCTTCCTATCTGTTGCACACTCTGCATTGTGTTAAATGACACCTCTCACTCGCCGTAGCCCACCGAGTGCCATTATTTGTTATGTTTTTTAAACAAAAAGTTGCCACTGATCTGACTCTGGGGACCCCCTGGCAGGTGCATGGTATGTGTGGTGGTTAAGCATGCCAATGTGGGCACATATGTGTTAATCACCTGTGTGTAGTCACTGATGTTTATTCACTGGTGTGTTGTTCACAAGTCCACGGATGGAAAAAATTGTAAAATTCCATGCATGCGTAAGCACATAATGGAGACTATTAGCACTATTATTAGCACTATTAGGCATCCCAAATTGAAATCCTCTGGGATTGACAGTAAATTCACCTTGACAGTACTCCTATGGCACATGGGCACGCTCTTTTGGAATAAGCGCTCTATGCCATGCATATTGATGCACATATAAAGCTCTGTTTAACCCTTTTAGTACCAGCCTACTTGCCAAACAAGGTTTTAGCATTTTGCGCTATATACGTTTAACTGTGATTTTTACGGAAATTTCCAGGGGGTTTCAAGAAAATGATATATTGTTTTTTTCTCAGCCCTAGTTTGGGCCTTACCATGAAATGTCTTGTTTTGAATTTTTTCAGTCCTTTCTCAATATTTTTTGGTGAAATGTGTGGTAAAATATTAAATATCTATCTAAAGAAATTCATATGTCTTGTAAAAGCTGACAAAACTGAAAAGACACTTCATGAGATTTTCAAATAAAATACAACTAAACCCTTCGAAATAACAAAAGGGATGGGGTCCCCCCTCTCCAGCAAAACCACCCCTTGCATGAGCTATGGGGGCTGGTAGGCAAGGGCACAGTAGCCGTCATTTCGCATCATTGAATGGCTGTAGACATGGAGGGAGGTAAGCAAATGAATTTGGAGGTGGGGAGTTTCTCACAGCAGGGCTTTCCAAATTTGGATGCCTCTGAGGAGGGCTTTCGTCCAGGGCCAGGCATGCACTACATACCCACTACACGCACTAGGCATCAGGTAAGCTGCTTGCTGCTGTATTACTGTCTTTGGGTTTACAGTCCCTTTAAAATAAATCAATTAAAAATTAATATATATCTATTTTTTCGGTTTGTATCTGTTTTTACCTTAAACATCATTTCTCAAAGTGCATAAAGGAAGATAGCCCCACTGGGAAGAGCTAGTTGTCTAAGATACTGAGTTGTTCTGGTATACAGTATGTAATACTGCTTGGTACAACTGCATTCTACTTCCTGTATGCAGGGCAGGGCCGTGCTGTGGAGTTGGTAAGCCAAAGCCAATAATTTGTAAGAAATTTCATGTAGTAAAATGGTAACATCAGGTTTTTTCTCTCTTTATTGCCAGGCTGCTCAGGTGGGGGGGGGGGGGGGGGCAAAAATGAGTGGTGGACTCAACATTGGGTTTCCATCCACTTTGAATACACATACCAGACCATTTCTTTAATAATCACCAGAATCTTCCATACAGGAACCAGTCATCTCAAGGATTCGTTTTAACCCTACTCCCTCATTTCGTAACAATATGTTTATACCATTGGGTGCACATGTCTGGCCACTGACCTGCACATGTAAGTATTAGCAGTTTTAAAATATAAGAGATATCATGATCTGTAGATATTTTATTCCAACTGTTGATCAAAGTTTCATTCCAAGATCCATTCAAAGTTCAAAGTGGTGTATTGCGCAATTGTGTAATATTAAAAATCTATATAAACACTTCTGCTAATGATAGGAGGGTTCACTTACACACCCAAACTGAATAAATACACCCAAACACAGAACCTGTCCCCCTGATTTCCTCTTCCTTCCACTATAAAAAAAGTCTGGCTGGATTTTTCTGGATGCGGGGTGTATTAGGTAACCCCGCCTCTCACCGTCCAGCATATTTATATGGATTTTTATCATTTGGCTATTTTTTCGCTATAGTCCTCCTTTAACTTTTTCTTTACAGCTAGCTAGGGGTCACTCAATACAGTTTACAGCACACATAAGAGAGCTGAGAAACTGTAAATGAGTTTAGAAACACTAGAGGTCGCTATACAACCAATTATAACAACTGAAAACTTAGTTTTATTTATGTATGCAGTATGTAAGCCAATTGGTAGATGGAAGAATATATGACTTGTAGAGTGTATTATTTGGATTGTCTGATTCTATGTGGAGTATTAAAATACATTTTGTGGTATTTTCACATTCAGTAAAATATTGCATTACTGTAAAAGTAAGCAAGGCACACAGCAGAGGGAAGAATGTGTGCTACACACCATTCATACTACAAAACAATGTTAAATACTGCAGACAATATGAATGTAAGCTTACCTAGTTACATTGTCACGTTAGGTAGAAGGATTCTGGACCATTGCTTCTGCCCCTATAATCCATGTGCCTACACTGATATGTGCCCCAATCCACCTGGCTTTCAGAGGCATATGCTTCCACTAATCTATCTAGTTGCTCTGAATGAGCGGTGTCTCTTCAAGCCATCTGAAACCTGTGATTTGTTTTTTCAATTTATCTGCCACCACTAGCCCTAATCCAGCTGCTGCTCCCACTGATCTGCACCTCCACTCTATCTGCCTCCAGGGATCTGAGCCTCCAATTCATCTGCCTCCAGGAATCCATGCCATCAATTCTTCCACACCTCCAATTCCCTGCCAATCCATGGATTCGTACCTCCAAATCATCTGCCTGCAGGGATCTGTATTTCCAAATCATCTGCCTGCAGGGATCTGTATTTCCAATTCATCTGCCTGCAGGGATCTTTGCCTTCAATGCATCTGCCACCAGGGATCTGTACCTGTAATGCAGTTGCCTCCATGGATCTGCACCTCCAATTCATCTGCCTCCAAGGATTTATGCCTCCAATGCATCCACCACCAGGGATCCGCGCCTCCAATTCCCTGCCAATCCAGAGATCTGTACATCTAGTCTATCTGCTTCCAGGGATCTGTACCTCCTATTCATCTGCCTTCAGGAATTCATGCCTCCAATCTATCTGCCTATAGTGATCTTTGCCATCAATTCATCTACCTGCAGGGATCTGTACCTCTAATGCATCTGCCTCCATGGATCTGTACCTCTAATGCATCTGCCTCCATGGATCTGTACCTCTAATGCATCTGCCTCCATGGATCTGTACCTCTAATGCATCTGCCTCCATGAATCTGTACCTCTAATGCATCTGCCTCCATGGATCTGTACCTCCAATTCCCTGCTAATCCAGGGATCCGTACCTCTTGTATAACTGCCTCCAGGGATCTGTACTTCCAATTTATCTGCCTGCAGGGATCCACACCTCCAATCTATCTGCCTCTAGGGATCTTTACCTTCAATTAATCTGCCTCCATGGATCTGTACCTCTAATGCATCTGCCTCCATGGATCTGTACCTCTAATGCAGCTTCCTCCATGGATCCGTACCTCCAATTCCCTGCCAATCCAGGGATCCGTACCTCCAATTCCCTGCCAATCTAGGGATCCGTACCTCTAGTATAACTGCCTCCATGGATCTGTACCTCCAATTCCCTGCCAATCCAGGGATCCGTACCTCCAATTCCCTGCCAATCTAGGGATCCGTACCTCTAGTATAACTGCCTCCATGGATCTGTACCTCCAATTCCCTGCCAATCCAGGGATCCGTACCTCTAGTATAACTGCCTCCATGGATCCGTACCTCCAATTCCCTGCCAATCTAGGGATCCGTACCTCTAGTATAACTGCCTCCATGGATCTGTACCTCCAATTCCCTGCCAATCCAGGGATCCGTACCTCCAATTCCCTGCCAATCCAGGAATCCGTACCTCCAATTCCCTGCCAATCTAGGGATCCGTACCTCTAGTATAACTGCCTCCATGGATCTGTACCTCCAATTTATCTGCATGCAGGGATCCACACCTCCAATCCATCTGCCTCTAGGGATCTTTACCTTCAATTCATCTGCCTCCAGGGATCTGTACCTCCAATTCCCTGCCATTTCAGGGAATTCAATTCAATTCATCTGCCTCTGGGGATCAATGCCTCCAATCTATATGCCTCTAAAGATCTTTGCCGTCAATTTATATGCCTCCAAATATCTGTATGTTCAATTCATCTGCCTGCAGGGATCTATGACCCTGATTCATCTGCCTGCAGGGATCTATGGCTTCAATCAATCTGCCAGTGGGGATCTTTGGGGCATACACTCACTGCTGACCACCGTTGGTCATGTGGAGTGCGAGAGCAGAGGGCAAAAACAAATAATCTTTTTATTCATTTTTTCTCATTTTGGGTTTCCTATTGTTTTTGTGGGGTAAGGTGAGTGACTGGATCGCTGGTGGGCAGTGGGTGTCCCTGATCAACAACAGTTTGATGAGTCAGTAGTTGCCACGGCCTTAAGATGACTTTAAAGTAGACCAAAACTCTTATACTCTGTCCCTAAAGCTTGAAGCACAAGGCCTGGTGAAAACTTGCCCTAAGGCATCCCGCATTGTAAAACCCCCACAGTCCCCAGAAGATCACCTTGTACCTCAAGCGTACTCCTAATTCCTTCTATCCTCCTGTTTCTATAAGCTTATTTAAGGGGTAGTGTAGATTGCAAGCTCTTCTGTGAGCTATTCCGTCTATTTCTCTATAGTTGCCAGGTTAATAGATTGTTGTGTGTAGATTGCAAGCTCTTGTGGTCAAAATGTAAGCAATGGAAAGGTCAGATGGTGTAGTGGTTGTGCTTGTGCGAACAGGATAGGTGGCAAAACAGATCACTTGATGGCTCTATTTGTCTATAAATGTCATGACTTTGTGAGTCTGGGGCTTATATTGTGCAGACAGGGCCACAAAAGAGCTGGTCCTGGCATCCAATCACATCACAACCCTAAGCAAAGATGGAGGAGGCTGCTAACCTATAGGAATGAGGTAGGAGCTGTTGATTTGCTCTAGAATTTAGGGAGCCATAGTGCATTATGGGCAAGGTCAGAAATTTCCCGTCTGATCCATGTTTTACAGGACCAGAATGGATGTGCTATAATTAACAGTGACCTGGGTCTGGAGCCCATCACTACCCATGGGTACTTTGACACTTTGATTTTGTGCACTGCTGGATCAGTAAAAACGGTTAGATTAGGAGAGTCTGCCCTTCACTTTACTTGCTATACATAATATCCAATTACCTTTATTTGCTTTCTTAACCCCCCCCCCCCCCTTTTTTCTAATTCCCATTTCCCTCTTTTTTTCTTTCCTTTCTTCCTTTTTCCGTTTCTTTCTCTTTTTTTTGTTATATCCCTCACTCTTTATTTTTCAAATCTTAGGTGCTATTTTTTTATATTTATCTACTCAATACCTAACATCTGTTGCTGATGATTATTCATGTAGTATGTTGTACTATAGCATGGCTATATGCAAATCATAGACTGATAAGAATACTATTTGGAAGATCATATTTTATTGACACATAACACATAACATCTATCATTGTCACTTTTAATATAAACCTTTGTACTTATTATTATATTTTAATAAAAATGCCTTTGTATTTAAACAATATAAATATGATACATAACAAAATACGTCTACAAATGGGTGGGATAAACCTTTTAACAATGAAGGGCGCTATCTTGTGAGTAGCCAACATGAGGTCCCAGCATGCCCGGTCAAGACTCACTTATTTCCAAATACCAATTATACAATTGCCTACACCAGTAGCTATTAAACTCTACCTCTTAGAAATCTTCCTAGTTGTCCCACCAGAAACCTGGGTATTGATTAGGCATATAGGGGCCGATTCAGAGCCTGGTGAGAAGTCTCACTCTTTTTTTAGGAGAGAAAACTGCAATTGACTTTTATTTTCTACCGGGTATAAATTTTCACCTGGCACTGAATCAGCTCTAAGGAAGACAATGAAAGTCAATGGCAGTTTTCTCTCCTAAAAAAGGAATGTGAATTCTCACCTGGCTCTGAAACGACCTCATAGTGTCTTTCACTATCTCTCTATCTCCCTCCCTACCTATCTACCTCCTAGGCATCACACTATGCCCAATGTATTAAAGTAGGGCCAACGCTACGCAAGTTTTCACTACCTGCATACTCCAATTCTGACTTGTTTGGGTGACACTGCTCAACATTAGCAAGCAAAGTTCCTATAAATGTATAAAAGTATCTATGTCTTTTCCATTTTCCTATACATATTGACTAGCCTTACAGGATGTACTGGCATCTTTACGCTGCTTATAGACTTGTGCAAGGTGTAAATACATGCTATTAAAAACACAGTATAACAGATTTCAATGCATAATAGAGTTGTATATGAAATGAATAAAAACTTGCAATGATGTATATGATTTCCAAAGGGCAAACTATCACCTTTAGAATGTGATGTACTAGATGAAGGTTTTATTGTGTTATTATTCATAGTCAATGTGGTTGATGTGCGGAAATTATTTTCTGTTGACAATATCATAAATATTGTTGTTTTAGTTGATGCAACCTGTGTTGTAGGCACATCAGTTGTCACCTGATGTGGTGTTGTACACTGCCCAGTTGTGATCTGGGGAGTGGTTGTTAGTATAGTACTAGGTAAAGGTGGCATGGATGTCATCTTTGTAGTTGTAGCATGTGCAGTTGTAACTTTTTGGGTTGTGGTTTGCAACAGAGTTGTCTTTACCGTTGTTAAATAGGGGATTGTGGTTTCCATTGCTGAGGTTATGGTTGTTGGCTTAGTAGTTGTAAATGTTTGAGTTGTTCTTGGAGGTACAGTTGTAAGGGCAACTGTGGTTAGCAATGTTGTAGTTCTGGGAGTTGAACTTGGAAGTAGAGTTGTAAGAGCGATTGTAGGGATGGGAGTTGTAGCCGGATGTAGAGTGGTTTGTGAAACTGTAGTTACTGGAGTTGTCAGTCTGGGAGTTGTACTTGCAAGCAGTGTTGTGAGGGCACTTGTAGTTGCCGGTGTTGTAGGGCTGGGAGTTGTAGCCAGATGCAGAGTTGTGTGGGAAACTGTAGTTACTGGAGTTGTCAGTCTGGGAGTTGTACTTGGAAGTAGTGTGGTGAGGGCACTTGTAGTTGCCGGTGTTGTAGGGCTGGGAGTTGTAGCCGGATGTAGAGTTGTGTGGGAAACTGTAGTTACTTGTGTTGTCAGTCTGGGAGTTGTACTTGGAAGCAGTGTTGTGAGGGCACTTGTAGTTGCCGGTGTTGTAGGGCTGGGAGTTGTAGCCGGATGTAGAGTTGTGTGGGAAACTGTAGTTATTTGTGTTGTCAGTCTGGGAGTTGTACTTGGAAGCAGCGTTGTGAAAGCAACTGTAGATGCCAATGTTGTAGGCCTTGAAGTTGTTATGATGGGCTGTGTAGCAATATGAGGAATTGTTGTAAGTTTTGTAGTTGCTTGAGTTGTAGCTATGGCTGCTGCAGTAGTTGTTTGGATTGTAGTAATAAGTGATGCAGCTGTGGATGTTGGACATGTTAATTCATCTGCCCTTAGAGAAATGACTTTCCTTGTGTTATATTGAGGAGGCAGTGCACAAAGAATTAGGTCCAACTCTTTTATTTTTGCACTGTTCCCTATGATCCAGCTGTGAAATTCACTTAGATTACAGTTACAGGCCCATGGATTGTCGTTTAGATGCACTGCTTTAAGTCCTGGAATTGAATCAATAGAAGAGACTTCAAGATTGCTAAATTGGTTTTCATTGAGTTTCAGTGTTTTTAATTTTGGGAGAAGAGAAAAAACATCATCCTGTAAGTTACTGAGAGAATTGTTCTGTAAATCAAGTTCTGTTAATTTGTCAAGACCTTTAAATGCTTCTGCCGTTAAAGCATTTATTTTATTGTAAGAAAGAATCAATTTTGTCAGAGCTTTAAAGTTGCTAAATGCCCCCCCTGGAATCATTTGCAAATTGTTTTCACTCAAATCTATCTCTTTAATGGGCATGCCATCGGTCATGTGATTGGGCAACTGATGAAGTTGATTTTGATGTATTTTGAGCTGTTTAATTTTATTTAGACCAAAAAATGTGTTTTCAGGCAGTTCTTCTATCAAGTTGTTGTCAATGGCAAGCTTTTCAAGACTTTTGGATTTGCTTAGAAAGTTTTCAGGCCATCGAGTTAACTTGTTCTTTGAGACACTAAATTCAACAAGTTGCAGGTTATTGTCCACCAAGCCATGCGGCAGGTCAGCGAGTTCATTCTCGTAGAGCCGAAGGGTTTTTAGTTTGGTCAGTTTGCTAAAAATATCATCAGGTAGAGCTGTCAACTTATTTTTAGCTAGATGGAGCATTTTCAGATTACCTAGGTTATTAAATAGATCTGGAGGAAGTGCCAGCAACTGATTGACATTCAAGAAAAGGTCTTCTAAATTATCAATGCTTTCAAAAACCCCTTGTTCCACCATATTAATGTTGTTATTTTTTAGTACGAGCTTCTTCAAGCTGCTAAGATTTTTAAAAATTCCATACTTCAGATGCTCTAAATGTGTATTGCCGGATATTTCAAGTTCAGTTAGATTGTGCAGATTATCAAAGGCGCCAGCCTCAATCAAATTAATGTTATTGTTAATGAATAAAATTCTTTCCAATTGTTTCATGTGTTGAAAAGCATCCTTTTTGATTGCGGTTATTCCTGTCTGCACTATAAAGATCTCTGTAGTTGTAGATTTAATAGATTTGGGCATGTCAGTGATGGTTTCTTTCATGAAGACTTCTTGGTTGTCTTTTGGGCAATCATATTCATTTTTACAGGTTGCATTTAGAGTATGTTTTGGTGCTCCAAATAAAAGGAACAGGATTAGAAGGAGCTGCATTCTATTCCTGTTGGCAATAGACAAAATAAATGTTGGTTAATACAATTTATGCATCCCTCCCCTCAAGTCTAAAATCAAAAAACTTATGTGGTCACAGCTGAAGCCAAGGTCTTTTCTTTAGAGACTTGTCATCCATTTACAGCGGTCTTACCTATAATAAAGAACCCAACTTTTATTAATGGTCATAATCAGGGATGAGGGGACCCCCAAAGTTTGGGTCTAGGAAGTCGGCCAAACTTTGACTAAAATAAATGTTCAGGTTCAGGGACCCGAACACGTCCCTGGTCCCCATTAAAATCAATTGACGCCCGAACTTTGGGGGGCTGTGTCGGGGGGGTTGGGGGCAGCGCAGAGTGTGCAGCAGAAAGCGTGCTACTGTAACTCACCTCGTCCGGCGATCCTCTTCCTCTCAGCAGCAGCGGCGGTGCGACACCAGTGTTTGAATTTGACCCTAGCCTGGGCTACAGGGGGATGGCCGCCAGCTCCCATGAGAACATTTTTAGTGCCAGCTGGCAGTGTGGCCGAGGTGAGTTACAGCAGCTTCCTGCTGCTGCACCCTTAGATGAAGCAGGTTGCTGGGCAGATTGTTCGGGCAGGACACTGAACTAAAACACAGACTTCTGGCTGAAATCCGTGTTTGGGTTTGTGAACCCAAACTTGCAAATTTCAGTGCGAACCTCGCAGTTAGGTTAGCCCATCACTTATCCTAATAATAAAATGAAATCCATGAAATTACCCCTAAAACCAAATAAACTATACCACAATCCCTAGGGGGAACAATTGTACAATGCCATCTACCAAATTACCGAATCAAATCTAATCAAAACTACTAAATCAAATGTTGCTCCTTATCACCCTATACCAGACAGCATGCAGAGTCCACCTGAATCCCCGCATTATAGGCATTGTGGCAGAATATCCTCCTCTTCCAACATTATATAGAGAGTGGCAGAATTTCCCCCCTAATGCCCCTATTATAGGCAGTTTGGCAGAATACCCCCCATTCCCCGTTATAGGCAGTGTGGCAGAATATCCCCCAATTCACCCATTATAAACAGTGTGGTAGAATATCCCCTCCAATGCCCTCATTATAGGCAGTGTGGCAGAATATTCCCCTCAATGCCTTTATTATAGGAAGTGTGGCAGAATATCCCCTCTAATGGCCCCCTTATAGGCAGTGTATCAGAATATCCCCCTCAATGCCCCCCTTATAGGCAGTGTGGCAGAATATCCCCCTCAATGCCCCCCTTATAGGCAGTGTGGCAGAATATACCCCCAAATGCCCCCCATTATAAGCACCATGGCAGAATACCCCCCAATTGCTCCATTAAAAGCAGTGTGGCTGAATACCCCCCAATCCCTCAATTATACACAGTGTGTCAGAATAGGAAGTGGAGGGGAGTCATCGCTGAGGCTGGCAGCAGCTCAGCCATATTTTGCACTGTAACTCCTCCCACAGTTTTTACACTACATAAAAGAACCTATAAAAAAGGCACCGTGACCAGTGAACCAACTGGAGAGCTGGAGGAAAAAAATTGCCCTAAATGCCTGTTTCCTAGGTATTTCTGGTAAGCACCCATTTTGGATGGTGGAGGATTTGAATCACGTTTTCTCTGTGTTTGATGCACACACCGTGGGATCCCCCCCCTTTTTTCTGATACAGTTTAAAGGACTGTTCTGTGAAAGAACCTTTTTATGTGTTGCTCTGTGTTATATATAGATTATTTTGTGTCAGAATATCCGCCCAATGTAAACTGACCAGAAGCCCCCCATTTTCGTTTTGACAGTCTTATTTTTAATTTTTCATTCATAATGCTGCAATACACAGGTGACCATGGGGGGCAGAGTTATAGGATATCCGTCGAGCCCTATGATTGGTGGTCTACTGCTAGGGGAATCAGGGGGAGTGGCAGAAGTCAGTGCCAAGTTTCTAATTCTAGGTGCTGCTGCAAGGTGCAAGGGCACATATGATGAGATAAGCTGCCGAATCAAATTTTTTACATGTTGCCTGAACAGTCCCTTCACCATCCAAAAATACACTCATAAAACCCCAAAATACATTCAAAGCTGTTGAAGGCTATAATAATAATAATAAAGAATGGAGCTGGGAGCTCCATGTCAGGCTGGGTTACACCATGATGGCTATGGCACTTAAAATGGCTCAGAAGCTGCCCTAACCGACCGTGGAATTTAAAAATCTCCAGGACCGACTGCTAGTCTGCCCTGGGGGCATCTAAAATCAGGCAGTGTGAAACCTGCAGGGTCCCCTTTACCTGTGGCTCCCACACTGGCGGTCGCATTTCCAGTTCCCCTGTAGCTCTGGCGCGATCCTACACCCAGCCATTCATATAGGCTGCAGGCGGGAGCACTCCCCAGACTACTGGGAAACTGGGGATGCGGACAGCGGGCAATCTTGTTGGCTTGGCCACAGCGGTGGAAAAACCCATTTTGTTTTTAAAAGTCTGGGTCACTGCATTGCCCGAGGTACTCAAGTAGGGGAGAATTTTGTGCTGCATTAATGCAGTCAATACCACAGTTTGAATTGCTTACAACAGAGTTTATGATGGAGGGTGGGTACTAGTCTAGGATTGTGTGGTGATACTCTATCACTCTGTGGGCATGCGATTCACATGCCTGGGATATTCAATAAAGTCTTTTATTACTTTGTACCATAGTCACATGAAGGTACTGGTCTTCTTTGTTGTTTAATGGTAGTGATATTGACTTTCACAGATCATTATGACCCACAGTGTTAGAGAAAGGGACATGAAATAAAAACAAATCTCCTTTCATCTCCCACTTCTCTATCTGAGATCCACAGCATGGGATTCCTGAGGCAACCGTCCCCCCGATGGCAGGGCATGGTCCTACCCCCACATCCATCACAGTGACTAGTGCATGCCCACTCTGTTCATTGCAATGGCAACAGTGTTTCACCAGGTGTTCCCCACACCCTCTGTAGGTGGCTGTGGGAAGTGCGCGGATGTGGGGGAACCAGACCTTGGTATCCATGTTAAAACAGCACTGCTGTGGGGAACACCGTGGTTTTATTAGGTACTGGATCAATGTTAAAAGGACAACTATAGGCAATTAAGAATTCTTAGTTCATATACACCCTTTCAAACTTTCCACTCTATGCTAGGAGGAGAATTTAAATTAAATTTCCTTGTTTGTTCTTTTATTATAATGCTTCTCTTAGTGGCAGACATCGGGCAAAAGCGTACATCTTTCTGCTACAGTGTGACCTATAGTAGATATGCAGGGGCAGCCGTTTTATTTTCAATCACAAAAGCAGCCACTAGGGGGAAAACTAGCCAAAATAGCACAATAATGAGGAGGTAGGAAAATACATTTTATTATTGGGCAAATTCCACCCCCCCCCCCCCCTCACATTGTTCCTACATTTTTCTCTTGATACCTTCCTCCCAACTCTCTCTTTGTTCATATTCTTTACATCTTCCTCTTTTTTTACTTTCCTCCCTCCATCTTTTCCAGCCAACTCTTCCCTTGCTAGCCCTGTTCATCTCTATATTGCTTCTCCGCTCTCTTATTTTCCTCTTTCACTCACTCTCATTTCTCCCTAATTTGCATGTTTCACTGCAATGGAGGGGCATGGCGACAATCAGCAGAAGGAAGCAAGTTCTATATGGTAACATATGTTATTATCTACACCCATGTGAATTACACACAGTAGGCACAACATTGAATAAACACTATATAAGTATCTACACACATGTGAATTACACACAGTGGACACCCCAGTGAATAAACACTATATAAGTATCTACACACATGTGAATTACACACAGTGGACACCCCAGTGAATAAACACTATATTAGTATCTACACACATGTCAATTACACACAGGGGCGGACTGGGGCTAAAAAACGGCCCGGGACTTTTTGGGGCACACCGGCCCTGCTGTACTGTTCCTGGTCCAGTATAGAATCCTAATGTCACATATATATAAACCTTATTTTTCGTTCCACAGCACGCACCCAGGGTTTAGAGGACAAAATAAGAAAGAACATATTCTGAACCAAATGGTGTGCTAAAATCCCCCCATTACAGGCAGTGTGCAGAATCACCTTATTACAGTCAGTGGCATCCCTCATTACAACCATTAAGTAGCATCCCTCAGTACAGCCAGTGAGGGCATCCCTCAGTACGGCCAGTGGGGGCATCCCTCAGTACAGCCAGTGGGGGCATCCCTCAGTACAGCCAGTGGGGGCATCCCTCAGTACAGCCAGTGGGGGCTTCCCTCAGTACAGCCAGTGGGGGCATCCCTCAGTACAGCCAGTGGGGGCTTCCCTCAGTACGGCCAGTGGGGGCATCCCTCAGTGCGGCCAGTGGGGGCTTCCCTCAGTACAGCCAGTGGGGCATCCCTCAGTGCGGCCAGTGGGGGCTTCCCTCAGTGCGGCCAGTGGGGGCTTCCCTCAGTACGGCCAGTGGGGGCATCCCTCAGTACGGCCAGTGGGGGCATCCCTCAGTACGGCCAGTGGGGGCATCCCTCAGTACGGCCAGTGGGGGCATCCCTCAGTACAGCCAGTGGGGGCATCCCTCAGTACAGCCAGTGGGGGCATCCCTCAGTACAGCCAGTGGGGGTATCCCTCAGTACAGCCAGTGGGGGCATCCCTCAGTACAGCCAGTGGGGGCTTCCCTCAGTACAGCCAGTGGGGGCTTCCCTCAGTACAGCCAGTGGGGGCTTCCCTCAGTACAGCCAGTGGGGGCTTCCCTCAGTACAGCCAGTGGGGGCTTCCCTTAGTACAGCCAGTGGGTGCATCCCTCAGTACAGCCAGTGGGGGCTTCCCTCAGTACAGCCAGTGGGGGCTTCCCTCAGTACAGCCAGTGGGTGCATCCCTCAGTACAGCCAGTGGGGGCTTCCCTCAGTACAGCCAGTGGGGGCTTCCCTCAGTACAGCCAGTGGGGCATCCCTCAGTACAGCCAGTAGGGGCATCCCTCAGTACAGCCAGTGGGTGCATCCCTCAGTACGGCCAGTGGGTGCATCCCTCAGTACGGCCAGTGGGGGCATCCCTCAGTACAGCCAGTGGGGGCATCCCTCAGTACAGCCAGTGGGGGCATCCCTCAGTACAGCCAGTGGGTGCATCCCTCAGTACAGCCAGTGGGGGCATCCCTCAGTACAGCCAGTGGGGGCATCCCTTAGTAGAGCCATTAAGTAGCATCCCTCAGTACAGCCAGTAGGTGCATCCCTCAGTACAGCCAGTGGGTGCATCCCTCAGTACAGCCAGTGGGGGCATCCCTCAGTACAGCCAGTGGGGGCATCCCTTAGTAGAGCCATTAAGTAGCATCCCTCAGTACAGCCAGTAGGTGCATCCCTCAGTACAGCCAGTGGGGCATCCCTCAGTACAGCCAGTGGGGCATCCCTCAGTACAGCCAGTGGGGGCTTCCCTCAGTACGGCCAGTGGGGGCATCCCTCAGTACAGCCAGTGGGGCATCCCTCAGTACAGCCAGTGGGGACATCCCTCAGTACAGCCAGTGGGGCATCCCTCAGTACAGCCAGTGGGGACATCCCTCAGTACAGCCAGTGGGGACATCCCTCAGTACAGCCAGTGGGGGCTTCCCTCAGTACAGCCAGTGGGGGCATCCCTTAGTAGAGCCATTAAGTAGCATCCCTCAGTACAGCTAGTGGGTGCATCCCTCAGTACAGCCAGTGGGGCATCCCTCAGTACAGCCAGTGGGGCATCCCTCAGTACAGCCAGTGGGGGCATCCCTCAGTACAGCCAGTGGGGCATCCCTCAGTACAGCCAGTGGGGACATCTCTCAGTACAGCCAGTGGGGGCATCCCTTAGTAGAGCCATTAAGTAGCATCCCTCATTACAGCCAGTGGGGACATCCCTCAGTACAGCCAGTGGGGGCATCCCTTAGTAGAGCCATTAAGTAGCATCCCTCATTACAGCCAGTGGGGACATCCCTCATTTCACTCCCTCCCCCCTACGCTGGACAATATTAAAGCAGCAGACTGGCATATTAACCAGTTCATGCCTGCCACTGCTGTTACCCCCTCCCCCCAGCTGTACACACACACTCACCCTGGTTCCCGGTGGGCGGAGGGCCGGTCTGCCCTTCACTGCTGTGCCGCCGCTGCCACCGAAGACGTGCATAGGCTGCGAATGACAGATGCGGGAGGGTGGGCAGCATCTGCCGTTCGCGGTGTGGGAAACATATAAGATAGGCAGAGTGAAGGGCGGCCGGGGCACCAGCCACCAGAAATTCAGACATACTTGCTGGGGGTGCTCACCCTGTATGTAGGGGTGCTGGGGATGGATGAACAAGGTAAGATTACAGGTGATCACACAGCAGGGCATCCCAAATGTTGGATGCCCCTTGGGAGGGATTGTAGCCAGCTCTGGTGTCCTCTAGACTCTAGGGCAGAGTGGAGAGGGTTTGAACTTGTAATGAACATTTAGTCAAACTTAAAATGACCCGCATACAGTACAGGGAGAGAACATGACACGGGGAGGCACATGGCGGCGCTGCCATTTGCCCACTTTCTCTAGAGAAGCTTCTGGCAGCCTCACTGCGAACGCCCAGTAATAGCAGAAGCTGAAACAGTAACAGGGTGACGGACTGCCAGCCTCTAACAGGACCACCTGTCTGAGGTAATGTGAATTACACAGTGAATAAACACTATATTAGTATCTACATACATGTGAGTTACACACAGTGGGCACACCAGTGAATAAACACTATATTAGTATCTACACACATGTGAATTACACACAGTGGGCACAACATTGAATAAACACTATATTAGTATCTACACACAGTGGGCACAACATTGAATAAACACTATATTAGTATCTACACACATGTGAATTACACACAGTGGGCACAACATTGAATAAACACTATATTAGTATCTACACACATGTGAATTACACACAGTGGGCACAACATTGAATAAACACTATATTAGTATCTACACACATGTGAATTACACACAGTGGGCACAACATTGAATAAACACTATATTAGTATCTACACACATGTGAATTACACACAGTGGGCACACCAGTGAATAAACACTATATTAGTATCTACACACATGTCAATTACACACAGTGGACACACCAGTGAATAAACACTATATATGAGTGACTACACACAGGTGACTAACACACTAAGAGGCAGTGAAGTGCACATGTACCCGGAGTTGGGCTCCCCCGGGGAGCAGTTAGGGGGTTAGGAGCCTTGCTCAAGAGCACTTCAGCCATGTCTCATGGCCAGGAATCGAACCTGCTACCCTCAGGTCACAAAGCCGATTCCCTACCTCTAGGCCATGACTTTCCCATCCTAATTAGTAAAAACCCCAGGGATTGTCATAGAACTCACTTTTCCAGCATTTCAATTTTTTTACTATTTTACTAGAACAGTTAAGGTGTTAAAATGCTACCTGTACACTATCTACAGTAGTATAAGCCAGTTAGAGAAGCTGTTGTGTAAATCTGATTTTCTGTGCCACCCCTGGCAATGTAAGTGTATCCTTATAGGAGAGAAGCAATAGTCAATATACTGCATGTGACCTTACCTTTAGCAGTTGCAGGGTCGGATCCCTTCTGGTGCTGGTGGGAAACAATGCACAATTTTCTTGTCATGGGATAATCCTGACAATATTTACATACGTGTTTCTAACCTGGAGTCTCCCCGCTGCTGTATCATTGTAATGAGCAAAGCCTCTGCTGCTCCAAGATAAAGCGCTCATGCCTGATAAGTCTGGCTTGCATGTTTTTACTGCTGATACTGAAACACTGTGTACAGTATTTGGTTTGGTTACGTGCTTTATATTTCGGTAATTCCCCCTAGTGAGAATTGCTGCATCTGCTCAATGGGCGTACATACCATAGAGGCAGGGGAGACAACTGCTACCGACCCATGGCAGAAATGGGCCCAATGTAAGAATCCAAACCCCGCCTGTGGTGACAGAATGAGACTGGGGCGCAGCAGTATGTAGTGTTGGCGCGCTGTCTACAAGGAGCGCCATAGATTCTGCAGGGAGGAACTAAGATGCTAGCACATTGTTTCTCATGTTTATTCATCAAGGGATAGCGGCAGGTAGGGCCTTGTAAGCGGCAGGCAGCGTCTGGTGAACTCTGGGCACTGTACGCAATACCACATTTATGAAGGCGATTCTGGTGAGCGACTCTAACAGTGCCATCATTAAAGGTGACTCAGGGTATAGCGCCAGAGATCTAGCTTCCAGAGCTCCAGGTATTACCTGGCGCTCTCCCATACATTTCAATGGACGTTTCCTTTTCCTCTGTTTAAACAGGGCTTTTGGTTTTTAATTTATTTTTTTTCTCTCAAATAATTGTGTCACCTCCCCTGGCCTAGAAAGAGTCATTTTTGAAAACTTTTTTGATTTTTTATGCAGAATTGTCATTACAGGTCTGGCAATAAAATATTAATGTCACAATGTTACAACAATGTCATTCAATGTGTTTTCGCTTTGTTACTGGTGGATATGTGTTCAAAAACAGACTTTAATCACACAGTGTCTGCCGCTCTATGCTATAGCGACCAGATCCAGAGCGCCGACGCTGTGTGTGTCTGTTTTTTTGTTGAATATGGTGTGAGTCGCTGAGAGTTGGTCGCAATGAGCTGGCGCTACCTCTCTCTCCCTGCAACGCTGTACTGGTGTTAGAACGCCCAACATACATCTCATTCATCAATGCTGGCCAGGTTACTACAGCGACTGAGGCGCTCTGTTACAGTGCCTGAGCACCGATCACAGCGTATACTAGCAGTCACTCTTAGCGCCTCTGTACAGACGCTCATCTGCCGATACCTAGCGATACTAATGAATCAGCCAGCCTGTATAGGACACAAGCTCCCCAGGAAAAAATGGACCTCATCCAGTAGAGCTCAGAAATCCAGTCAGACCACAGTCACTGACAGTGTCGGAATGGGGTGGCTGGGGCCCCCTAGAAGAATGGACTCTAGGGGCCCAGTTACATGCAAATGTTAATGGCTTATTTTTAACGTTTATGCACACAGGCTTTAAGCTTAAAGTTTTACTAAAGGCAAGCCTGATTGTTCTCCCATTGTCTCAGGCTATACGTTGCACATTGTTCTAAACTTCGATCCGTTTTCAGAAAAAACCCTGAAGTTCCTAAATTATCTATAAAAGTATTAGAGCATTGGAGATTCATAGACAGATGAAGAGAAACAGTGGGTGTGGCAACAGTGATCTGATGTAAGCACACTGTGATGTGTGTGTGAGAGGAGAGAGGATGGCGGGGTTTTAAATCAGGAAGTCTGGGGAGGGAGTGGCTCTGAGGAAGAACAGGGCGTGGCAAAGACAAAAATCCTTACCTTGCCCAGATCCAGCACCTTTCCCCAGTTTGGGTCCTGGGCACCACCATCTTTAAAAGAAAGCACAGAGCAGCCTCCCCCGCTCTGTGCATGGTGCCGTCCATTCACTTGAATAGTGCCCACAGAGGTAAGGACACCGCCATGTGTACTGCGCAGCAGATTCCCATGCCCGTGGGTGTGAGATCCAGGCCAGGTACAGGTTTTTTTTGTCACACCCCATTTTTCCTCAGAGCCAGGGGCAGGGCAGGTTTGGTGAGAATAATTTCCACTTTAAAGGACAACTATAGGCAAAAATAAAAAGCCTGGATTTAGATTAGAAAAAAAAAAATCCAACTTTCCCTTATAGCTTAATAATAAAATATTTTCATTTTCTTACCTGCATTTGAAGCCATTTTATTCTGCTGTTTTAGCTAGTCCTCTAAGTGGCTACTTGTATAGTAAAGGAGCACTATCGTGAAAAAATGGCCCAATGATAAAAATCCTTATAAATATGCTGGAAAGCAGGAGGAGGGGTCACTTCAATATATATCCAGCCAGGCTTGTTTCTTTCTTGTAATAGAAGCAAGAGGGAATCAGGGCGATGACAGGTATAAGTGACCGCACCTCTCATTAGCCAATGTGTCTATATCTGTTTTTATATATATTCTATATGGATTTTTAATATTACACAATTTTGCTATACACCCCTTTAAAGTGGACAAACACCCAGGATTTTCACTATCCTGGGTTTTGGTCCACTTCCGCGGGGCACCCCGATCGGGGGTGCCTCGCTGCGTGAAACCCCCCAGATCGCCCTAAAAAACTCACCTCACCCCGCTCCTACGCGAGCGCTCGTCCAATCAGAGTGCTCAGAGCCGCTGTGGTATGTACGGACAAGCGACGGACAACCACAGAGGCTCTGAGCACGCTGGTGGCCGCATCTTGCGCTTCCCTCTAACAGGGAGCAAGCCAGCGCCGGCCATT
This sequence comes from Gastrophryne carolinensis, assembly GCA_027917425.1. Lineage (NCBI taxonomy): Eukaryota > Metazoa > Chordata > Amphibia > Anura > Microhylidae > Gastrophryne > Gastrophryne carolinensis. The sequence goes on along the minus strand of CM051237.1, from coordinate 179,148,543 downwards.
CCCAAACGGCCGGCGCGAGTGCGCACCCTGCTAGAGAGAAGCGCGAGATGCGGCTCGCGCATGCGACGTTGGAACAGGGAGAAGGTAAGGTTTCTGGGCGTCCTGCGGGGTTTCACACAGTGGGGCATCCCGATTTCGGATGCCCTGCGGGGAGGGATCTGATCGGCCTGGGAATCTTATAGATTCCCGGGCTGATCCCCCCTGGGTGTTGGTCCACTTTAAAATGGACAGCTGCCATTAAAGTAATATTGAAGAGTAAGTTTATCCTCGACTTTCGAGCTTGTATGTATATGTTGTTGCAGGATCTGGCATTATTGGAACATGAATGCAGTAAGAGAAAGTCACCTTACATTGTGGATAACATAGACAGGTAAAAGAAGTCATAGAGATCACCTCAATGTATAGCAAACACAACATGCAGCAGAGAATGTACAACAGAGACTACACATAGATATATGTAAAAGCGCCATCTACTGTCATAAATGTAAACTGCATTAACCTAGCAATATAGATGCAGATCACATATGGAGACAAGCTGTAAGCTGTTGCACAGTATCTCCAAAATGTGTATCATTAGACTGCCCCTAAAAAGGACATTTCAGGCAAAGGGTTAAATTTGCCTGCTTTCTGCTTGCCCCATTCTGACTGTCGGGGGGGGGGGAGGGCATCTTTCATTATCCAGCACTTTGAATCACCAATTAAACCCTATAAAACTTGCTAATTTTACAGGGCCCCCTGAAATGAATTGACATAGAAAAACGCATAGACGAGTCATCATCTGCTACTGCACAAAGTAGAGAGTTCACAGCAAGTTATTAAAACGGAACAAAACCCAGGACTTTAAGCCGTACTCCAGCGCCGATCATTGTGCGATCGCAGCGCTGGCCTCCACCATCTTTTCTGCAACCAGTGCCGCCGGAAGCACACACTATGCGCCGTGGGCAGCAGCACCCAACGGGTAGCACTGGACGATCGGTGCGGCAGTATGGGCCAGGTAAGTGTTTGTTTATTATGTAATCCACCCCACCCTTCTTTAGCGTTAGAGAGGGAGGCAGGGTGAGGGGAATTTTAAAAATGGGCAGTCTGGCTGGACTGGCCCTTTAAGATCTGTAATCCCAAGGGGGGATTCCCTGTGTGCGCTTGTCTGTGCATCTGTCTTTCTCTTTCACTACCTCTAGCATAGCGTAAGGCTTCATATAAACATCAAAACTTAAAAGAGGAACAAATGCCTCCTCGGCTTGCCCTGGAGAATCCTGATTTAGGGATGCTCCACTGTGTGAAATCCCTCCCTCCCAAGCCTAGTATATACATTTCCTGATTCCCTCCTTCTGAATGGCTGTCACAGCCATATACAGCCAAAGAGGAACAGCCAGCAGCTATCCTGTCATTCAGACATATGAGCGGCATAGAAAGCTAACTGGAGGTGCGCCATAGAATCCCAGACGAGAGGAGGAAATTAGCTGTAGAGTTAAAACGCAGGGAGACTCCCACTCATGCTGCCATGCGCACTGCCATGTATATCCGTGGCGTCCCACTAACCGAAATGATATCCCAAAACCTGAACACATAGACTAGGTTACTTGTGGGACTGGCACAATGACTGGTACAATATAATTACGCAAGGAGACCATTTAGAAAGTGATAAAAAACATCTTTATTCAAATTATTGCACACACCCGACAAGCACCAATAAAGTACACCAAAAAAGTATAAAAATACACAATGTTGTGATATTAAAAATCGGGGCCCCCCCATGCACATGCACCATCGCCTCCAATCTCATCCACTACCACACATTCACTGTATGCCAAGGACCATGCACTTTGCATTAATTAGCATGCTTCTTCATAGTGTTGGGCGCCATATTGAAAGTCACCAATCATCAAAAGTGTACTATGATCATAATTCATATGCAGCTGATCCAGTGCTCCTTTTAAAGTGGACCAACACCCAGGATTTTGACTATCCTGGGTTTTGGTCCACTTCAGTGGGGCACCCCGATCGGGGGTGCCCCACTGTGTGAAACCCCCCAGAAACCCCCAAAAACTCACCTCTCCCCGCTCCCACGTGAACGCCGCAGCCAATCCCCACCAACGTCCAGGCGGGGGACAGGAACGTCCAAGCCGCTTCCGCCGCCGCCTCCTGCGCATCACTCTCGGCGCCCGCGCCGGCCATTCACAGAGGGCCGGCGCGGGCACGTCTGGAGGGGCGCGCGGGAGGCGGTGGATCAGGTAAGGTCTTTTTGGGGTTTCTGGGGGGTTTCACCCCGTGGGACATCCCGATCTCGGATGTCCCGCGGGGTGGGAGGTGATCGGCCCGGGAATCTTATAGATTTCCGGGCCGATCACCCCTGGGTGTTGGTCCACTTTAAGCCACACTGCTCTTATTCAATCTTAAGGACACAAGTCCACGGCTTTGCAAGTGCACGTGCTGAGTACTGAACGGCATAATATTACAGCCACCGCAGGCTGCGCTGTCACTCCAATGCCTGTAGCCAATCCTATAATTTGACGCAGCTATACTGCGCCAGTCCGCGGGGTCATCAAGCAGATAAATTGTCCCGTCATAAGGTGCATGTGCTACACAGCATATCTACACACATAATGTCTGTTGGCTGAGTTGTCATATCCCACATATCTGTTACGCAGATTACATCAGCACAGCTCTTTGGCAAGTAGTGAGCTCAATCAGCGCAGCTCTTAGATCGTACACTATTGCCTGGTTTTCCCAGCTCCCACAATGCAATTTCCATCAAGGCAGTATACTTAGCTTAGTAACCATATGCAGAGGGGGCATCTGCCGGCAGATGTATGTGTCTTCTACCTTTACCAGGCGCTCACGCACACACGAGCAGTCGGCTGCTCACTTGGCACACGTGGTGGAGGGATGCGAGGCGAGGTGGGGCCTCCCATTTCCTTGGAAGGAAGGGAGGCCCCACCTCGCATCCCTCCACCACATGTGCCAAGTGAGCAGCCGACTGCTCGTGTGCGTGAGCACAACATGTGCACTTGTGAGATAACACAATAATGATGTATCACTTGTGTTTTTGCTAAGCAGTGTACACAGCACATTTTAATATAATTAATAGAACGTTTCCTGCGTGTTTAACCTCGTCAGATGGGCATAACATTACATTGCCATGACTGCATCACTGCATTCCTGAGTATTAGAGAAATGTTTTTTTGTAGATTCAGGTTAACCTTGGACTTCGGGTCTGTGTATGAACAGTGAGATCATTTACAAGCATGGTACATGTAAAAAAAGACTAAAGGGATTGTACAGGCAAAAACAAAAGTCTATACTCACCTTTTGTCCCCCACGGCTCCTTTGGTGTGCCTGTGCTCTTCCATTAAGCCCTGGCAGCTTCATACTTTGGTGGGGAGCCAGAGATTCCATCTTCCAGCCCATGGCGGCATCTATGGTTCTAAGTTGAGTTTGGCATGCCCTGACACACCCCTTCCACTGCAGTAAATGTAGTAGGTGTGTTGGGGGAAGTGAAACCATCTTGATGAATTCCCCGGTGTATGTCTGGTGCTGGATGACTGAATCGCTTGTTCTTCCTCATCAGTATGAACTATGAAGATTCCGGCGCTGCACAGAGGACCCGGGGACTAGATTGGAGTATATACTTTATTTTAATGCCTGGACAGGAGCAATCACTGGCATATAGTCAACAAGATTCTAGGGCCAGTAGTCTCCTGCTTTATGGGGCATACAGAACTGGGATGACCAGCTGTTTGTATGCCCGGGGACTGCTTGGTACACTTACCTTGCTGGAGATCCATGTTCTCTCTACATCCCCTCTGCCTAGGCGTGTACCTGCACCAGGCGTTTCTGTATGGCTGACGCAGGCACGCAGAAATATTGGCTGTGAGTCCAGTGATGCAGCAACTCCTGGCTGGTCTGCCAAATGTTTCTCTGAAAACAATATGAGTAATAAAATACTAACAGTGCTGAATTAACCCTAAAGAGGGGTTACGGCAAACGTATGCTCCAAAAATATTTGCCCCATGACCAGCATTCAATATTATTCCACAGAAAAAGGCTACATGGGCCAAAATAGTTCAAATGCTCAAGCATGTTAAAAAACATATACTGAAAAACTGCCACATATTATTACTAGTGTTACCACATCAGATACTTCAAAAAGCATAAAGATCGTAAGCCCCTGCAGATAAGAAAAAAACTTTCAATACTAATGATGCCCCCCATGCCCTAAGCACCCACATCAGCTGCACATTGCATTCACACTGCCGGCATATTTTTGAAAAAGACTGGTAATATACTTGAATACTTTGACCGCCAAGTAAGTAAAGGGTACATAAAAGGAATGCTTTTTGGCAGGAGATACACCATTAGAGCTATAAACAATAACATATAATACATAGTAGTAACATAGTAGCGACAGGTAAAAGTTCAGTGCAGGTTATTCAGTACAGACTGAATTTATTCATGGGGCATAACGGAATTGAGTTTAAGAACCATTCACCAATATTTGTTTAGTGCCATATCCCACCTGGTATTTGAGATCAAAGCTTTATGGGCACCTAAAGCTTGAAATGATGCTTAAGGTGCACCAGTCCTGATATCTCCCTATAGTTCAGTATTTTCAGATGGTGGCTTTCTAATCAATAGCAGGTATGGCCATAGCATAGCATCCAGCTGGGAGGGCCCAGCTCCTGTGTCCTTGGAGACTAATGTCTTAGCCGAGCTGGCACAATTAAAAGGTAAATAGGGCCATAGGTCCAGATGGAATCCACCCCAGAGTTCTAAGGGAACTCAGATTTGTGATTGTGGCCTCTCTAACTGATTTACTTAGCTATTCCCCTTCAACAAGTGAGGTTCCAGATGATTGGAGAATGGCAAATATCGTACCAATCCATAAGAAGGAGAGTAGAGAAGAAACCAGCAATTACAGGCCGGTTAGTTTAACATCTATAGTGGTCAAACTAATCGAAACACTCAAAAAACTCGAAAAACAGATGATACCCCGTCTAAAAATGAACAACCTGTTGGATCCAAAACAACACGACTTTACTGAGGGCAGATCATGTCAGACCAATCTTATTGATGTCACTAAAGTGTTAGATGAAGGTGGTGCTGTGGATATGGCCTATCTGGATTTTGCATTCGATGTTAAAATCTAACATGCCCCTTTCCATTGCAGTGAATGGAGGGTGCCAGTGACTGATGGCAGAGGGTGTTTCCCCTTTGGAGAACTGGGAAGCGAAGAGTTATCGGGCCAGGCGCCATGGGACATTGATCCTGCGATAAAGTAAAAGCTGGAGCCCCCAGAATAGGAACTTTGGTCTGCATGGGACACAAAGTGAATATAGAGTTTTTTACATTTTTGCCTGCAAAATGTCTAATTAAAATAGTAAGGGGTCCAAGTGAACCCTATACTAGTTCACAGGGTAGGGGGCCGGCATGTCACATCCTGACACAAGCAGGTGACATGCCTGCAACCTCTGCCCAATCACTCACACCCCCTCTTGGGGCACCAGGGGTGCCATATGGGCACAGTGTTTTTCACACCTCACACCGTAAGACGCACCTGATCATAAGATGCAGCAAGAGTAATAGGAGGAAAATAATAACAAATATTCAGAACCAAAAGGTGTTCTAATATACCCTCCTCCCAATCCCCCATGGCAACGGACATTGTGGCAGAATCCCCCCCCCCCCCATCACTCTATAACAAGCAGTGTGGCAGAATCTCCTCCCAATCACCCAATAACAAGCAGCATGCAGAATCGACTCCCAATCACCCCATAAAGGGCAGTGTGCGGCATTGCCCATAACAGGCAGTACAGCTGCCAGAGTGGTGAGGCCAGAACAAGTTGAGGCATTCGCAGATTATATGGCACACAGTGCTACCAGTTCTATGGGATTGTCTACCGCCCAATCCACTTCTGCCGAAAGTGCAGAGCCTTCCACTTCACCCCCCCTTAAATCAGCAAGGTCATCCTAGCCACTGGTCGTGGAGTTACTAATGCTCTATGTTCACACTCCTACCATTGGCCATCCACCTGCCCCTGCCTCAGTTGCTGTCCTAGGGTTCCCAGATGCACAACTACCTCTGGTAGAGGCTGAGGATATGGCCACTGAACCATGACAGGGCACCTACAATGATAATGAAACCCTAGTGCTGACTGCTATGGCTTTCTGCAATGTGGAGGTAGCTTGAAGAAGGGGGCAGAAGTCGATCCCAAGGGTGATTATAAAGACCTAGACCCAACATAGACTGAAGGCCATGAGAATTCGGAGGAAGATATTGTGGTCACGCAGCCCCACGCACCCAGCAGAAGAGGGAGATGTGTGCAAATCCTCAGCGATCAGCCCATTGCTTCTAATGCCCACTACAGCCAGAGACTTAGCACGCTAAAGCTGGTGCAAAGAATGACCCTATGGCATTTTTTTCAAGCTGTGCATAGACGACAAAATACGGGTCATTTACACAGTGTGCCACCAGTCCCTGAAGCAAGGCTAAAGCCTTAATAATCTCTGCACCACAACCATGACCAAGCACTTGCAAACACGAGCTGCAGTGACAGAAATGCCTGAAAAACATGCACACACCTGAGGCTCCCTCTGCTGCTTTGGGTGTCTTAGCCTCTACCACTACCTCCCCAACAAAAAGGCCACCTGTCTCCTCCTAAAGGGAGGAAGTGAGACCAGTACCACCATCACCAACATTGTCCAGACCATCTCAGGGAAGCCTTCAGCTGTCTATCCCTCACTGGTGAGAAAGCAGAAGTTGGACCCATCTCACCCACTAGCCCTGGTCCTGAATGCGAGCATTTCCAAATTATAGGCCTTTGAAATGCTCCCATTCCGCCTAGTGGAGATGGACAGTTTTAAAAATCTGATGGTGGCAGCTGTCCCACAATATGCCATTCCCAGCCACCACTACATTTCTTGGTAGTCCATACCTGCCCTGCACCAACAGGTTGTAGAGAAAATAAGGTGTGCACTGTGCCATGCTATTAGTTCCATTGTCTACACCACCACTAGCATGTGGACAAGTAAGCATGGCCAAGGATGTTACATCTCTCTAACTGCTCATTGAGTTAATGTAGTGGCAGCTGGGCCTGAGGCGGGAAGGGGTGGGGCGCATATTCTTCCACCACCCAGGATTGCTGGACAACACTCGGTACCTCTTGTTGCCTGCTCCTACTACTGCTTCCTCTTCTCCTTCCTCCTCATCCAGTGAGTGTAGCACCTGCACAACCATTTTGAGCACCGTCATGGGGAAACGGAAGCAGGCCGTGCTGAAACTCCTCTGTCTAGGCAAAATAATACACACTGCTCAGGAGCTGTGGGCTGGCATCCAGGAGCAGACAGAAGAGTGGTTGCTGCCACCTAACCTGAAGCATTGGAAGGTGGGGTTGGACAACGGCATCCTTAGCCCGAGTCGGGTTGACGCACATTTCTTGTCTGGCACATGTGCTCACCTTCATGGTGCAAAGCTTCCTGGCCCATTATGCAGACATACCGGAGCTGCTGCATAAAGTGTGTGCCGTGTGCGCGCACTTTTAGCATTCACACCCTGCTGCGGCTCGCCTGTCTGCACTGCAGAGGAACATTGACCTGCACACCCACCTCCTTGTATGTGATTTGCCAACCAGGTGAAATTCCACTTTGCATATGCTGGAAAGGGTGTGTAAGCAGCAGCAGGTAATAGTGGAGTTCCAGCTACATAATGCCCAGGTAATTCGAAATACAGACCTTCACCATCAATGAGTGAGCCTCCACAAGGGACATTTGTACCATGCTGCAGAGCTTCCAGCACGCCACCAATATAGTCACCGTTGATTATGCCATTTTCCATACCTACCAACGTTTCAGGGTGGGAAAGGGGGAAATTTGTTAAGTTAGGTCACGCCCCCTCATTCAGAGATGTAACAGTTAATACACTCCAAACACTTTAAATAGATGAATGAATCATTTATTGATTCAGTTCTGCATGTTACACCTCAAAGAGGGACAAATAAGAACAACAACGAGGGACAGGGACTCAAAATAGGAACAGTCCCTCCAAATCAGGGACAGTTGGGAGGTATGCATTTTCAGTGCTACCATCTACATCCTTTGCTTGCTTGTAAAACTCTTCAGGCCCTGACCCAGGATGATTGTGGCACAGGAGGCAGCAGAGGAGGAAGAGGAAGGCCTATTTTCCTAGTTGTCAGGGCAGTGTGTTCGTGGCTTACAGGGTGGGTTGCTGGGCTGACAGGCAAGGTACTCCACTGTCACAGCCAGTGCAGAGTTTTGGAGGAAAATTTGGAGGGGGAGGAGAAGGAGCACTTTCACCCACAGCAGGGTGGCACCCAGTGCAGCTCACAGGCATCACTGGAGCGTGGCTGGAGGGAGGAGGAGAAGACCTGACATTGAGGACAACTTCTCCTTGATTCAGGACAGCTAGGCTCACATGAGCCACTACATGCTCCAGTGCCTGCAGAATGACCACAGGGTTGCTATTACTGGATGGCCACCCTGCTGGAACCCCATGGATAACATAAACTCCATGATTCCAGCACTGGAGCAGGCTAGAAAGATGGGAGAGTACAAACACTCTGGTGTATGCAATACTGTGCAGACCCCTCCGGAGCAATCTCCAGTGAGGCCAGGCTACTTCCTGGAATTCCTCCCACCTACTGAACCACTAATAAGCTTAAAGTGGACCAACACCCACCCGTGATCGGCCCGGGAATCTATAAGATTCCCGGGCCGATCACCTCCCTCCCCGCGGGACATCCGAGATAGGGATGTCCCGCGGGGTGAAACCCCCCCAAACCCCCTAAACTTCTTACCTTAGTTTCGGCGGCGGCCGGCCGCCGCCGCCTCCCTCGCGCCCCTCTAGTCGTGCGCGCGCCCGCGCCGGCCGTCTGTGAATGGCCGGCGCGGGCACGCGCGCGTCAACAGGGACGCGCGGGAGGCGGCGGCGGAGGAGCCGCTTGTCCGCGGCTTGTCCGTCGCCGCTGACAGAGGTGAGTTCGGGGGGTTCGGGGGGGTTTCACACAGCGGGGGCACCCCGATCGGGGGTGCCCCACCGAAGTGGACCAAGACCCAGGATAGTCAAAATCCTGGGTGTTGGTCCACTTTAAAGACAAAAAAAAAAAACAGCCTGCCTCCCAGACACCCGACTCCTGCGGCCTCTCAGATGCCTGCCGCCACCGGCCCTGAGTGTGCAGCCGAGCCGTCACACTAGGGGCTGCCGGTGAAGGGCGTCTGAGAGGCCGCAGCAACCTTTCGGCCAGTGATGGGCGACAGAGAGCAGTGACGGCACGGGACAAGTGCATGCGCCGAGAGATGCTGGGAACAAATGCCCGAAATCGGGATTGTCCTTGGGAAATAGGGACAGTTGGGGGGTATGTAATACAATGTCTAATTGTCTACTGAGGAATGACAAACTCATTTCCAAATGTGCAGAGCTTTATTGCACCTTAGAGCCTGTATATGCTTGTTTTATACTTCCCAGCTTAAAATCTGGTGGAGCATATTATTGAAGTGCTGAGAAAACAGATGTTGACTAAAATTACACACTGCAACAACTCCACAAAAAAATAAAGAAGACTGAATAGGCTGGGTAAGGGGAATCTGCTTAAACAGATGCTTGAGGGATGGGAATCCTCCCACTCAGGGAAGAAGCCTCTGAGGCTGCATTTCAGCTTAAGTGTTGACAATGGTTTAGTATCATACATGCAGATGAGAGGCTCCATCTTCTATCGGTTTGGGACAAATGTCCTCTGTCTCTGGATCAGACTTGTGTTCTGTCCCCTCTTGTCCGGCGGTCCTTCCAGTGGTGGATGGACCAGATGAATCTCCTGGGGGGCAGGTCCTTTCTTGCGCCCTGTTGGGAGACGGTCACCATGGATGCCAGTCTGTCAGGCTGGGGAGGCTTCTGGAGCGTCAGTTCCAGGGGCTGTGGGGTCCTCAGGTGGCCCATATCCCCATCAATATTCTGCAGCTGAGGGCAGTTCGGTTGGTGCTGTCGCATCTGACACATCACCTTCGGGGTTTACCAGTTAAGGTTCGCCCCGACAATCGGACGGCAGTCGCTTACATCAATCACCAAGGAGGGACTCGCAGCCGGAGTGCCCTCCGGGAGGTGTCTATGATTCTTGCTTGGGCAGAGAGCAATGTTCCGTGCATCTCGGCAGTCTACATTCCAGGGGTGGAGAACCTGGAAGCGGACGCTCTGAGCAGAGGGACCTCTCGCCGGGGGGAATGGTCCCTCAGCAACAAGGTATTTCTATCCCTCTGTCGCAGGTGGGGGAGTCCGGAGGCGCATCTGTTTGCCTCTCGTCACAATCACAAGCTTCCGGCATTTGTTTCTCTGTCCCAGGACCCTCTGGCTCTGGCAGGGGATGCCATGTCTCTGTCCTGGCGGGAGCTCGGTCTCCTGTATCTGTTTCCTCCCCTTCCCATGGGGGGCAAGGTGGTACGCAGGCTGGCTCAAGAGGGTGTGCCAGCAATCCTGGTGGCCAAGACAGGTGTGGTTCGCAGACGTCGTGCGGCTGGCGGTCGATCAATTCAGGCTGCCTCTGCTTCCGGATCTGATCACACAAGGTCAGCTTTGTTACCCCAATTTACAAACGCTGGCTTTGACGGCGTGGCTGCTGAAACCTTCATCTTAAAGGAAAAGGGTTTGTCTGAAGCCATTGTCCAGACTCTTGTCAGGGCTAGGAAGAAATCTTCCTCTAATATCAACTACAGGACCTGGCGGACCTACATTGATTGGTGTGAGGATAGGGCCTTTCCTTGTCGGGTGTTTTCCATTCCTCAGATTTTGGAGTTTCTTCAGCATGGTCTGGACATGGGGTTTCAGCTTAGCACTCCTAAGGGGCATGTGTCCGCTCTGGCGGTTTTCTTTCAGAGATCTTTCGCTCTTCATCCTTTGGTTAAGACCTTTTTTCAGGGGGTCACTCATGTGTGCCCTCCTCGCAAACCCATGTTACCGGTTTGGGATTTAAATTTGATGTTGTCTGCCCTTCAGGGTCCTCCTTTTGAACCGGTGCAGGATTCTGCACTATCCATTTTCACCTTAAAAGTTGCCTTTTTGGTGGCTATCACCTCTGTTCGACGTGTTTCTGAGTTGGCGGCTCTGTCCATTCAGGCCCCTTACTTTGAGAGACATCAGGACAAGGTGGTTTTCCGTTTTAAACCAGACTTCTTGCCAAAGGTTGTCTCTGGCTTTCACCTCAATCAGGACATTGTGCTTCTTTCATTGCGTCCTAAACCTAGCAATGACAAGGAGAGGGCCTTGCACTCTCTGGACGTCGTTAGATGTGTAAAGTACTATCTGGTGGCTACTTCCCCATTCCGGAAGACGGACACCTTTTTTGTGGTGCCCTCTGGGCCCAAGAAGGGTTTGGCGCCCATCAAGTCTACCATTAGTAAATGGATTTGTCAGGCCATTATTAGGGCCTATTCTGCTAAGGGGAGGGATCCCCCTTTCCAGATCACTGCTCATTCTACTCATGCTGTTGGTGCTTCCTGGGCGTTTCAGCACCAAGCCTCTGTTGAACAAGTTTGTAAGGCTGCTACTTGGTCTTCTGTTCATACTTTTTCCAAGTTTTATAAGGTTGATGTGCGGGCCTCAGCGTTGTGCACTATTGCCTGTTGGGATCCCCACCCTTTTTGGACACTGCTATTGGATGTCCCACGTGTAATTAATACTTCCGAAGCAGGGTGTGAGACATACTTGGAATAATACCATTTTGTGATTACTCACATGTAAAATGGGTATTAGAAGTATGTCTCACACCCTGCTTCGTCCCACCCCGAGTTGTATCTTGGATCCTCTGTATGGTGAAACTTTTTTCTCATAGATTTTATTGGCTCTACCTGGTCCCCTTACTGCTTTCTTATACTGGGGAATGTGTGGGAGGTCCCAGGTATTTATGGATCGGGAAGGGCTTCTTTTTCTAGTCATCTCTGCAGAAGTTCGCCCTCTACTGGACCATAACCCACGTGTAATTAATACTTCCGAAGCAGGGTGTGAGACAATACCCATTTTACAGGTGAGTAATCACAAAATGGTATTTTTGTCCACTGTAAAGACGTCTGACAGTCAAAAAGGACTGCTGGTCCACTTGTCCCTAACATCATGCCAGTCCACAGCCCCATGTCGGTGGTCATATGGGGCAGCAGGACTGGCAGCCAATAGCTAGGGAACACTTCTGCGAGTGGGTTCCTCTGCCTAGCATCAAACTTGATGCTAGGTTATGTGCATGGGGCTTCCAGCAAACTGGTGGTTGTCAGCAACCTTATGGGGCAGTAGGCCAGTAGTGAGGTAGCACAGTGTTGGCAGATGCACCTTCCTATACTCCGACACAGGGCGGCTTCTATCCTAAGGCCGGCCCTGATCAGAGGTAACACCGTTTCTTGTTAGCTCTTCTGGCAATTTGCCTTGGCATGGGAGGAAGATGTCTATGGCCAATTTGGCCCTTGTCCTAGATGGTCTCCAGCTTTTCAGCTTCCTCCCCACTGACACAGGACATGGACTTAAACCGGACCAACAGCCCGGCACAGTTGGAAAAGAAAGGTAGCCGGCATTTTGGAGCTTCCTCTCAGACATGCTACTGCCTGGATTCAACTGACAATGCACAGTAACAGGAAGCCCAGCAGCACTTCCTGTTTGCAGGTGTCCTGCAAATAAACGCGCTGCCATTTTGTTTCTAAAATTTACTACAGCAGGAGTTAGAAAAAGGTAAATGAATGTTTACGTGCAGCAATCTAAACTGCCCTGGAGGGATGCATATTAGCACTGTTACATAGTTACAACAGTTGAAATAAGACATATGTCCATTATGTTCAACCAAGGGTGTTGGGGTAGGGGAAGTTATTTTTTATTTATTTTTTTTACTGAAAACAGCTAATAGTAACTGTTAATGTTATTTTCTTCTAAATAAGCATCTAATCCTTTTTTGAAGCTGTCAGTGGTTGATGCTGTAATCATGTCCTCCCTCAATCTTCTCCTCTCAAGACTAAACAGATTTAATCCTCGTAATCTTTCCTCATAACTAAGATCTTTCATTCCCTTTATTAGTGTGGTGGCTCTCCTCTGCACCCTTTCTATAGTCAGAACGTTCTTTCTATGAACTGGTGCCCAGAACGGTTTGTTGTGTTGGTCTGGTTTTAATTTCCTGCTAGGCTTCCTCTCTTCCTGGAGGGTCTTCAACACCACACCTGAGCATAGTGGAGAGACCAGCCTCATGGTCTTGGCCCTGTGGTCAGGTAAGAGCTTACTGGCTGCCCCTTCCCAATTCCCATTGCCCGTTTGCCTCCGAGTTTCCATCTGTCACAACTCAACAACATGCCCCTAATCTTCAGGGGCCCACCTCTCTAGGCAACAGTATTTACAAGTATTACGGTTGTGGGCAGTGGCACATCTGCCCGAAGTTGGGATCATGGGCCCTCCTCTCTCCATGCAGAGAATTCCTTATCTGCTAAAGGTGGGTGGGTCTTCTTGGACCCAGGACTTGCTCCCTGGCTTATTTTTGTTCCACGTCTGATATCCTGAAATGGGTCACTTTGATGGTTGTCCCCCCCCATGCCTGTCCCTCCCTGTTTTTAGACATCCCAAGTGTGTGTGTGTATACATCTTCAGGGACCCTACAGCCACAGTTGGAATAGGACAATATTTTGTAATTTAATATTAAATCTATTTCCTGCTGGATAAGGCAAATGTGTTGGCCATTGTTTGCTTGCCCACTAGCTGGTTGAGCTTCCCTCAGTAGGCTTGTGTGTATTGTTCCTATGGGTTTGGTGGCTGCCATTACTCTGCTTAATAAATTGCGGATAATTACCCCTGCCTAGGGGTATACTGCAGTTTTTGCTTCATAAGACGCACCTGGGGTTTAGAAAAGGTAAATAAAAAAAACAAACAACCTGAACCAAATTGTGTTTTAAACCCCCCCCCCCCCCCATTACCCTATTAGATGTGTGCAGCGGCACCGCCCCTCCAATTCACCCTGCCACCTACCTACCTTACCAGTGGCCTGCTCGCTGGCGTTGCACACCTACCTTACTGGCGCCCGCTGCCACACACAATTTTCCCGGTCACATAATGCTGGCTCTAGGCCACTGGTGGGTGTGGCCTGTGACCATCGTATTGTGTCCCCATGGCTGGGAACGTGTGTGCCAGCGGCGTTGGAGAGCCAGGGAAGTAATTTTTATTTTTTTACATTTGCCCCATAATATGCACTAAAAACCCCCACACACTTTTTTGGGGGGGGACAAAATATAAGCCACTGGACATCTATTAAGACGGGCTTGAAAAATGAGGTCGGGATCAGAAGTTAAAATAAAACAGTGAGATACGTGAGAAATAAAGAACTTTATTGTAGCTTCACATACTGAATTCATAATCCTTTGCATGTAAAATGTGTAGAAAATGGCAGCTGTATCAGAAATAACCCAGAGCATTTATAAATCTAGTATTTGCTCATAGCCCTTCAATGGTCACACAGGAAACCTAGGTATGAGGGGAGAAGATCTGACGAATTGTAAACCAGGAGTAGTACTAAACTGCCACATAATGGCAGTTTAGGTTGAAGTGCTTTCAGATTTATTACAGTTCTTTTACTGATAATGCTGAGCTGTGTGTAACTGAATGTTTCATCACTGGAAAGCACCAGGGGGCGCTGCTGCACAGCCAGGGACCATTCGAATAGTAGACTATGGGCAAAGGCTTTAGTGAAAAAAAAAACACAGGATGTATTGGGGCGCTGGGCTGAGGATAGAAAGTGACAAACATCCTTTCTGGGTATAGGTACACTTTAAAGTCTGACCTAGAAGAGGAGCCTTGAGAATGCAGGGTAGGGTACTATTCTTCACCATAAACATATGGAAGAGCACATGAATGCAAATGATCCTATGGGATGCCATAATAACACCAACAATAACCATGTAGGCATCTTCTAATAAAATCCTTGCTTAATTAAACAACTCTACAGTCAAGGGAATGCAGCTTTACGTCAACACAAGGGGGAACCACGTAAACCATCTAGATATATGCCGTCCTGGAACTTGAGCCCGGCTGTATATACGTTTTTTAAAGTGGTAAGTCAGGAAATACAGGATATGCCGGTTATACACAGAAAAAGCAACTTGACTAGGGGTGAGCAGTTGGCCTTACAGAATCTACAATGCCGGAAGGACATTGTAGTGAAGGAGGCGGACAAGGGGGGAAAATGTGGTAGTTATGTCGTCCCAGTATTACAGCACGGAGATTTTACGACAGTTACACAATAGTACCAACTATGAGAGATTGACTCACAACCCCCTAGGTGAGTATAAAATTGAGTTTGAATCAGTTCTTAGAACAGCGTGGGATACAGGAGTCATAAGGAGTTATATGACTATCTGATAGTACAACAACCTATCATACCCACGTTCTACATACTCCCCAAGGTCCACAAGAATCCCAAATGTCCACCTGGTCGACCTATAGTAGCCGGGATGGGTGGCCTCACTGAAAAGGCGTGTATTTACATAGACAAGTGCTTACAACCCCATGTATTGGCGTTAAGTTCCTACATAAGAGATTCAACGGATCTACTGAACCGCTTAAATGCCTTGACATTACCAGAGGTCACTCTGTTGGTCACCCTTGATGTAGAGGCCCTCTATACGAATATCACACATGAGTTGGCATTATTGACAGGTACAGTATTTCCTAAGAATGGAAACAGCAGCAGACCATGAAAAACAGGAATTTATCACGCAGTTATTGGATTATGTACTTAGACATAACTTTTTTGTATTTGATGGTGAGTACTATCGGCAGACGAGGGGTGTAGCAATGGGCGCACGGTGCGCCCCCTCTGTCGCCAACCTTTTCCTGGGTTGGTGGGAGATGAAACTGTACCAGCCCCATATCTTGGGCTGGTACAGGTTCATCGATGACATCCTACTGTGGAGTGGCCCGGAGGATAGCTGCATAGATTTTTTGAACATTTTGAATGCTAACCAGTATAATATCTACTTAACATCACAGGTTTCACGTAACAAAGTTGAGTTTTTGGACCTGACTATCCGACTTGAGGGTGGCACCCTGGAGACCGCACTAACCAACGGCGATGAATAGTTTATTGCATTATACCAGCTTTCACGAGAAGAGGACCAGGGATACCATTCCAATAGGCCAGTTCTTGCGTCTAAAGCGCAGTTGCTCTTCATCCAGGGAGTTTACCAACCAGACAGAGGTACTGAATGAAAGGTTCTACAGTAGGGGATACCCCAAGGCAGTAGTGCGACGAGCGGTGAAAAGAGCTAGTGACACACAGAGGGACGCACTACTGGCACCCAGGAGAAGATCGAATAAGATTGAGGAGGTAAGATTTATCTCACAATAGAACACCAACTGGACGCAATTGAGGGATCTCCTGAAGAAACATTGGGGGATTCTGAGAAGTGACCCCATGTTAGCAAGATGGACATGCAGGGGACCACTAATGGTGGCCCAGCGGGCGCCCAGTCTACGGGACAAAATTTGTAGGAGTCACTATATAGGACCAACGTCAGGACAGGTGAGTATGGTAGTGAAGGGCTGTTACCCCTGTTGAGCATGCTTCATTTGCCCACTAATGACCACCAGTAAGGAAGTTACTAATAGGAGGACGGGTAGGAAGTACCCCATCAAACAATTTATAAATTGTCGTACAGCTGCAGTGGTTTACCTCATCACATGCAGTTGCCCGAAGAGCTACGTTGGGGAAACTAAAAATGTCTTGAAGGCCCGTATCCAGGCCCATTTATCTTCAATACGATTAGCCAGGCGGAATAGGGAGATGGGCAGGGTCATACCCCCGGTGGCAGCACACTTCCTTGAGGTACATCAAGGTAATATGGAGGGACTCAAGGTTATTGCACTTGAGAGGATTAATTTGGGACCGAGAGGTGGTGACCTCAAGAAATGTCTACAGCAAAAGGAGCTGAGGTGGATGTTTGCACTTGACACGCAGTCTCCTTTAGGTCTTAAAGTGGACCAACACCCAGGATTTTGACTATCCTGGGTCTTGGTCCACTTCGGTGGGGCACCCCCGATCGGGGTGCCCCGCTGTGTGAAACCCCCCCGAACTCACCTCTGTCCGCGGCGACGGATAAGCCGCGGACAAGCGGCTCCTCCGCCGCCGCCTCCCTGTTGACGCGCGCGTGCCCGCGCCGGCCATTCACAGACGGCCGGCGCGGGCACGACTAGAGGGGCGCGAGGGAGGCCGGCCGCCGAAACTAAGGTAAGGAGTTTGGGGGGGTTTCACCCCGCGGGACATCCCGATCTCGGATGTCCCGCGGGGAGGGAGGTGATCGGCCCGGGAATCTTATAGATTCCCGGGCCGATCACCCGTGGGTGTTGGTCCACTTTAATGAAGATGTGGCGTTCACACCGTTTTTAGGATGAATGGGACTGAGTTTTCTTATGTCATGGGTATAGTTTGCACAGATTATCAGTAGGTTTCACTGTGTTTATTTTCCCACATGGTCCATGGAGAGCCTGAGGTGAGTATAGGTGGGGCACTCAGGTCCTTGGGGGTCTTCTTTGTCACACATGGTTTTATTTGCATGGGTTTACATGTTTATGAAGGATAAAATAAGTGACTTATCTCACATTGCATGTCAGTGTTTTTCGGTGCACTTTTAGTATAAGGACGGTGATGGTTTTGGTGTCTCAGTTGCACTTTACGTTGTTTAGGGTGTTGTTGATTAAAAGTGTGTTATTTTTTGTCACATTAGTGTGTCCCGTTATCTTGGAGCTCACATCCTCAGTCTATCAGGACCAGAACATATGAAGTTGCCTAGTTTGGAGGACTGTCCCTCTCTCGGCCGAGTTTTTGCCTCTTGCTGTTCATGGAAATGTGAAAATGAAGGAAATTGCATCATTGCAAGTTTACAGTCTGAGACCGAGGGAAGGGGTCTTTGACCACGACCACATGTTGATGGACATTTGGAACAGTGGTGGATTTTCCACACTGGATATATTAATATGGTACCTAAGTTATATTTTTAAGGCTGTGAATCAATTGTATCAACAACACGGGGCCCAGCGAGTGGATTCCAATGAGGTTATTCCGGACATCCCCTATTTTGCAGCATTACAACGTGGAGCAGTGGTTTATCCAGTAACCCCTCTTTGCTTTCTCTTTCACTGTTTCTATGTTTCATCTTCCCCCCCCCACTTCCTTCTTTTTGTTTCCCCCTTTTCCCTCCTCCGTCCCTCCCCTTTTTTTGTTCTTCACCGTTCCCTCCCAGTTTTACTATTTATTTTTTGCATTTAGGCCCACATTATTATTATTTTTAGTGCACTCCCGGGGCCCTTGTAATGTGATCGGGGACCTTGGGAGTGTGGAACATATGACGGCAACATAGGGGGTCTCCAGCTGGAGGCTCTGCTTGAATGCTGTATGATGTGGTCTTTTTTTGGGGGGCGCTGTATGTGGGGTGGTTTATTTGAACAGTTGATTGGAACAGTTCAGGTTAGGGTAACACTTCCCTTTTTCCTATATATCATGTCTAGTGCATGTGATGTTCCTGTGGGATATACCCTTGTTGTCTTAGCCAGGGATCGTTGGTTATCATAAATATTGCAAGATCATGCCCTCTCGATAGTGACGCAGTTGTATATTATATGTTGTTTACTAGTTTAGGTTATTGTACATTTCAATATGTTGATGGCAATCACATTGTATGTCTATTTATATGTATTTGTCATGGTATATTTTCTTGAGCTGACGGGTAGTACTCACCTCTCCGGTGGGCCGATCCAACGACGCGCCAGCCGACGGGGTCTGTGTGCCGCTTGCCTCCCTCCCTCCTCTCATGAGAGGTGGTGAGGGGGCGGGCGCCGCACGGAGCTGGTCGGCCCTCTCAACAGCGGAGGCTCTGCGCTCCAAGCTGGAGCGCAGGGCTACTTCCGGCTCCACGACCCAAAGCACTTCCGGCCGGAGTGCGTCGAGGCCGCCCTCATGTGCGGTGGTGTATGGCTGGCGACCTGAGAGAGAGGGGTATTTAAGGGGAGTAGCTTTATACTCCCCCCCCCCCCCCCCCCCCCCAGGGGCTCGGAACATGTGGGCTTGCTGCAGGGCTGCTGTCCTGTCAGTAGTACAGTAAGGACTTTATCTTGTGTTTTTTATGTCTTGTGTATATACCTTGTACCTCAGTCACTCAGATGTTCGGCTTTTAGAATTGATGCATTTTTGTTCTAGCACATAGCACTTTATTATCGCATTATAGATTGTTTATTATTGTAGACTGAGGGTGTATTTGGATTTAGTATTTAATGCACATTATATTAGTACTGTACCTGGCAGGATGGCTCCCCCATGTGGCTGGTCATGAAACAGCACTGGGACAATGTTAGTTTTTAAACTGTTTTTAATGTGATGACCTTCAATAAAGATTACTTTATATTTTTATCTTTTTGGGAGTGCAATTGTCAGTCCCCAGGGATCCATTTAGTGAGAGTTTCTTGGAGGGTACCCCCAATTCCTTTGTGTCATTGTGCATTTGCAGGGTTCCCTATAGGGGCAGTGCACCTTACATTACTATTAAATAAATTAAAGGTGCCACCCGCAGTACTTTTCTTTTGTAACACAAGGGGGAATTCCAAAATGGAGAAATCAGGCATTTAAAGTGGACCAAAACCAGTTCTGAGGTCTATGACACTCCAGGGTTGGCTGATTCCCTTTCCCCAGGACATCTCAAACTTGGATGCCCCACTCTGTGAACCCCCACCCCAATATCCTTGCCTGTCTGAGCCCACAGCAGCATTATTTGCATACTCTTCTGGCTGTGCTTGGCCATACCAATCGCAGAGCACTGGCTGTGCACAGCCTAATGATGCCGTGCGGCTGGGGAGTCCATTCTCCAACTGCACATTAATATTTGTGGCCAGGGAAGTTGATAGGACGAACGGCCAAGCATGTCCCGTTGGACCGAGGAAAGGAGAGTCTACTTGGCGAATGGAAGGGTTTCACACAGCAGTGTGCACCTTAGGAAACCTGGAATAGTGAAAAATCCCATGTTTTGGTCCACTTTAAGGGCTATTCCAGTCATACTGTTCAATTAGTCTGCTCTGTGCTCTTCCCCTGCCAATGTGAGGGATTTCATCTGTCATGGAGCCTGCTTTTTATTTCTTAATTCATTGTATACCCTGTTCCCTCTGCAGGGCCACCTCAGCAGCAGAGGAGGACTCTCTTATTCAATGTCTCATTCAATCTGGGGACTGAGAAAAAGGAGTCAGCAGAAGGAAACACGTTCTATAGGGCTTATAAAGGAATGCAAATTGCTGGTGAAAGAAAGGTAGAGCTCCTGACAACTAGTGTGAGGCAAGTCGAATTTAACATTTTGCATGTAATGTCCCTTTAAATATATACCTCCATGCCACCATTCTCAAATAACATACACTTCCATGCTCCAGTAGTTCTATCATCTGGCTCTATTTCCCAGAGTAGTAGTAATAGCTCCCCTATGGGATATTTCAACCAGAGCAACAGATTTGCACAGTTGGAAAAGAAAACTCCCTTTCCCCGTCTGTGTGCATGATACAATTATCAGCACTTACATTTGCTCCTGCACCAACTCTAAGCTGAAACGCAAAGTAACAGGAAACCAGCAGCACTTCCTGTTTGCAGGCGGCCTGCAGATACATGAGGCACTATTTTGTTTCTAAAACCAGCCACAGCGTTAGAAAAGAGTAAATGAATGTATATGTGCAGCAATCTGGATGGCCCTGGGGAGGGATGCACATGAGCACTGTGTGTTGTAAGGGTGTTGATCCGGTTTAATGAATCTCCCCTCTAATACTAAGGATCATTTACAGCCTTACCCTATATTTGAAATAATAATGGTTCTCCTGTAACAGATGAGTTTTCATCCAATGGCCTTGATTCAATAAAGGTAGAAAAAACTCATGTAGTAAAAAATTCAATTCATGAGAAAAAAGCCTGAGAATGCCACTGTTACTGAATCACCAGATAAAAAGACAATGGAAGTCAATGGCAGCTTTTACTGCAGTGTAGAAAGGAGGAAACCGTTCTCTAATTTTCTCAGGAGTAAAAAAAAAAAAAAAACAATTCTGTGAGTACTCACCTGTAGAATTGTTTTTACTATGCACAGCACAGCCTGTTTCATGTAATCCTTACATCTGGGTAGTTCGCCACAAGGTGGCGCAGTGTACTGCAAAAGAACTGTGGCTCCTCCCGGCCCCATATAAAAAGTCGGAATCACCCATAGACCTCCAGTGTTGAAAAGCAGTTATACAAGAAGCCGGGAGGTAATAAAGGTAAAAAAGAGACCTAACAACTAACTTTGGAACAAATCACCATACAAAAAGGCAACCAAAGATAACAAGGGAGGTATGAAACAGGCCGTGCTGTGCATAGTAAAAACAATTCTACAGATGAGTACTCACAGAATTTTCCTAGTGCACAGCACGGCCTGTTTCATGTAATCCTTACATCTGGGACAGTGTCCGTAAGGTAGGGTGGGATCCCCAAAGAGTAACAGCAGGCAGTTCAAACCACTACCGCCTGAAGTACCTTGCGGCCAAAATCAGCATCAGCTGAGGTCTTAACATCGACCTTGTAAAACTTGGAAAAGGTATGAACAGAAGACCAAGTTGCGGCCTTACAAACTTGTTCAACAGAAGCTTGGTGCTGAAAAGCCCAAGAAGCACCAATAGCACGAGTGGAATGAGCAGTAACCAAAAAGGGGGGTTGCTTCCCCTTAGCAGAATAGGCCTGCTCCACCGCCTGACGGATCCGCTTGCTGATCGTGGATTTAGCCGGAGGCAAACCCTTCCTAGGTCCAGCAGGAAGAACAAAAAGCGTATCATATTTCCTGAAAGACTTCAGTAGCAACCAAATAAAATTTCAGAGCCCTGAAAACATTCAGAGAATGAAGGGTCCGCTCCTTGGGATTAGCAGGGTTAGGACACAAAGAAGGCAAAACAATGTCCTGATTGAGATGAAAAGCAGACACAACCTTAGGCAAGAAATCCAGCTTAAGCCGAAACACCACCTTATCCTGATGCCGCTCAAAATAAGGAGGTTTGATCGAGAGCGCCGCCAGCTCAAACTCGCCTGACCGAAGTAATAGCCACCAAAAAGGCCACCTTAAGAATCAGAATGGGCAAAGCAGCCCCACGAATAGGCTCAAAGGGAGGACCCTGTAGAGCAGACAACACCAGATTCAAGTCCCAAACCGGTAGCATAGGCTTACGTGGCGGACGCACATGAGTAACTCCCTGGAAAAAAGTCTTAACCAACCGGTGATTGGCAAAGGACATTGAAAAGCAAAAAATAGCCATAGCCGACACCTGTCCCTTGAGGGTACTAAGTTGAAGGCCTGAATCCAAACCATGTTGCAAAAATTCCAGAATTCTGGGGATAGAAAACACCCGACAAGGAAAAGACTTGGACTCACACCAGGCAATGTAAGCATGCCAGACCCTGTAGTGAAGGACGAGGACTTCTTCCTGGCCCGAATCAAAGTATCAACAACAGAGGCCAGCGAACCCTTATCCATCAAAATGGAGGTTTCAGCAGCCAAGCCGTTAAAGCCAGCATTTGTAAATTGGGATGGCGCAGCTGTCCCTGAGTGAGAAGATCTGGATCCTTGGGCAAGATGTACCGATCTACTGCCAACTGCACGATGTCTGCGAACCACACCCTCCTTGGCCAACAGGGGGCCACCAGGATGGCTGGTACCCCCTCCTGGGCTATCTTGCGCAGCACCCTGCCCAGCAGAGAAAAAGGAGGGAACACAGAGGAGCAGAAACTCCGTCCAAGGCATTGCTAGCGCATCTGTGGTGAAGGCCAGAGGATCTTGTGACAGGGAGACAAATCTGGGAAGCTTGTGATTGTGGCGGGACGCAAACAGGTCCACATCCAGCTGACCCCAGTGGTGACACGGAGTGAAATACCTTGTTGCTGAGGGACCATTCCCCCAGCCGAGACCTCCCCCTGCTCAGGGAGTCTGCCTCCTGGTTCTCCACCCCCGGAATGTAGACCGCCGAGATGCAAGGGAGATTCTCTTCCACCCAAGACAGTATCAGGGACACTTCCTTGAGGGCTCGCTTGCTCCGAGTCTCTCCCTGATGATTGATGTAGGCAACCACCGTCTGGTTGTCCGAGCGGATCTGAACAGCCCGACCCCGAAGGTGTGTGGTCAGCTGAGAAAGAACCAACCTGATTGCCCTCAGTTCCAGGACATTTATGGAAGCATGGGCCTCCTGGGGGCCCCACCGACCCTGGAACTTCTGAGACATCCAAAAGCCCCCCGAACCGGTCAGACTGGCATCTGTGGTGACAGTCTTCCAGGATGGAGGCAGAAAAGTCCTACCACAAGAGGGACTGTCTGGCCAGGGGGGACAAAACAAATTCCTGATCCCAAAATGACAAGAGGTGCAACTGAAGAGGTCTCATGTGAAACTGAGCAAAGGGGACCGCCTCGAAGCAAGACACCATCAGACCCACTAACTGTATCCCTTGCCGGATAGAAGGATGGGGACACAAGAGCAGAGTCCGTGCCTGCTTCTGAAGGCCCTCCACTTTCTGCTGAGGCAGGAATACTTTGACCTGAGAGGTATCCAGAGTCATGCCCAGAAAGGACCTCACCAAAGACGGAGACAGTAAAGACTTGGGATAGTTGATCACCCAGCCGAAGCACTCGAGAGTGGAGATCACCACCAGAGTATCCTTCTCAGCCTGATGAAGAGACTGAGCCGCAATCAGAATGTCGTCCAGGTAAGGGAGGATGCGAATGCCCTGATTCTGCAGCAGAGCCACCATGCCCACCAGCACCTTGGTGAACACCCAAGGGGCTGAGGTGATACCGAACGGTAAGGCCACAAACTGGTAATGCTGATCCTCTAGAGCGAACCTGAGAAATATCTAATGACCTGGAAAGATTGGCACGTGAAGATAGGCATCCTTGATGTCCACTGAGGTCATGAAGTCGCCCGGGCGCAGGGTACTGACAGCCGAGCGTAGAGTCTCCATGCGAAAGTGCTTGAACCTGACTAACTTGTTGAGACCCTTCAAGTCCAGGCCTCAGGGACCCGACTTTTTTATTGGAGTAGAATCCTCGAACCTGTTCCTGGGAAGGAACCAGGCAAATAATTCCTGACTCCAACACACACATAAGACACATAAGCATCCCGCAGCACATGCCCCAAGAAAAGGGGACTCACGGACCAAAAGCAGGTCAAAGGCACCAGCTGCCAGACCACAGGAGGAAGAGACAACCAGCCAAATCACCGCCGCAGCTCCGGGAGGAAGAAGGGCCCCAGATGCGCAGCAGAAGCAAAATGGCGCCGGCAGAGGAACCTTGAGGGGCGGGCCGCAGGACGACGACGCGATACGACGCTCACGTGACCGCACCGGCGTTATCACACATCAAAAAATTGCCTCACAGTTATAGCGCCTCCCGCCGAGGAGCGTAGTACAAAGCGGCGGCGAAAACAGTGTAAAAAAAAAGAAATAAACAGTTAAAAGCACTCGCCACTAACACCCGCCCCCCCCCCCCCCCGAACACACGTCAGGGAGGGGGGGAGGAGAGCAAACAGCCAGCGGTGAGAGCCCAGGCCAGGGATGGGGGGGAACCCCAAAACACCAGTACAAGTCACATAGTCCCCAAAACACTCACCCCCTCAGAAGCTAGGACAGAAACTCTGCATCCCTAGTAGGCTCACCATAAAGCCTATGGCCGGCTACCCTTTGTGGTACAGGGTCTGCGGTATGGAGCAGCGCTCCTTGAGCACTTGACCCTAGTGCTCCTCTACCTTCACCCGATCTGTCAGCCGAGGCTGGGAGGCACAGAGGGTCCGGAAACGGGTGGAAATAGCCATACAGGGACGCAGGCTTGGTTGCCCCGCTCACCTGCGCAATCGAAAGAACCATCTTCTAACTTCGCAGAATCACTTCAGAGAGAACACTGGAGGTCTATGGGCGATTCCGGCTTTTTATATGGGCCCGGGAGGAGCCACCTTGTGGCGAACTACCCGGATGTAAGGATTACATGAAACAGGCCGTGCTGTGCACTAGGAAAAGTGCCATTGACTTTCATTGTTTTCTTAACTGATGATTCAGCAACAGTGATATTCTCAGGCTTTTTTCTCATGAACTGAATCTTTTACTACCATGAGAATTTTTCTACCTTTATTGAATCTAGGCCATTGTGTTATGCAGGCTCCGTTTCAGGTTGCAGTCCTCAATATTTCAGCAATGGGAGATGTACAGAGACCGTTTCAGAATGGACTTAAATGTCTATGGCCTATAACCCACAATTCAATTAAAGAGACACAGTTAGGGGAAGACGCTTCAATAGGAAATGTATTACTAGGTGCCTACATCTATTAAGGATGTCTGTCTGTGCAAGGACCTGACCTGCTGGCTTGATCTACTGCAAGCGCCCCCCTTATCAGCTTCAGCATACTTTTAAACCTCCATCATGGATAAGTATTTCAGCAGTGGACAGTCATATGTTTCACCCCCTGCTG
Organism: Gastrophryne carolinensis; assembly: GCA_027917425.1. NCBI lineage: Eukaryota > Metazoa > Chordata > Amphibia > Anura > Microhylidae > Gastrophryne > Gastrophryne carolinensis. The sequence goes on along the minus strand of CM051237.1, from coordinate 179,123,042 downwards.
CCAATCAATGAGGGGGACTTAGCTGAAGCCAGCCTGGAAACATGCAGGCCGTAGAAGAAAGGAAAAGATGGCACCAGCATAAGGCAAAGAAAGGTATTGTACTTATACACTCAAATAATACCGTTTTGTGAGTACTCACCTTTAAAACGGATATTAGGAGTGTGACATACACTCCACTTCAACTCTTCATGACATTTGGGTTATTCTCCAGTAGAGGGCGAACTTCTGCAGAGATGAATGCAAAAAAAAGGAGCTCCTCCCAGTCCATAAATACCTGGGATCTCCCACCAATTCCCCAGTGTAAGAAAGCAGTAAGGGGACCAGGAAGAACCAAATATAACAAAACTAACAACCAAGAAACAAGGGTTCACCATATAAAGGATCCAAAATACAAAAAGGGTGGGGTGAAGCGGAGTGTATGTCACACTCATAATATCTGTTTTAAAGGTGAGTACTCACAAAATGGTATTATGCCAAGTGTGACATACACTCCGCTTCAACTCTTCATGACATTTGGGACATCCAATAGCAGTGTCCGTAATGGGTGGGAACCATAAACAGTAAAGAATGCACCAACTTAAACCACTGCAGCTTGCAGAACCTTGCGGCCAAAAACGGCACCCGCTGAAGCCCGCACATCAACCTTGTAAAACTTGGAAAAAGTATGAACAGAAGACCAAGTAGCAGCCTAATGGTAGACTTGGCGGGCGCCAAACCTTTCCTGGGCCCGTAGGGCACCACGAAAAAGGCATCCGTTTTGCGGAAAGAAGAAGTAGTCACCAAATAGTACTTAACACAGCGAACCACATCCAAATTGTGAAAAACCCTCTCCTTGTCATTGCTAGGCTTAGGACACAAGGAAGGGAGAACAATATCCCGATTGAGATGGAAAGCAGAAACCACCTTAGGAATGAAATCTGGCTTAAAGCGAAAGACCACCTTGTCCTGGTGTCTTTCAAAGTAAAGGGGCCTGAATCGACAGAGCCGCCAACTCAGAGACACGCCGAACAGAGGTAATAGCCACCAAGAAGGCCACCTTTTGAGTGAAAACAGAAAAAGAAATATCCTGTAACGGCTCAAAAGGAGGACCCTGGAGAGCCGAATGAACCAAATTCAAATCCCAAACAGGAACCATAGCCTTCCGAGGGGGGTCGAACATGAGTGACCCCCTGGAAAAAAGTCTAACCAGCGGGTGTAAGGTAAAAGATCTTTGGAAGGAAACAGACAGAGCAGAGACCTGCCCTTTCAAGGTACTAAGCTGGAACCCAAGATCCAGACCGTGCTGAAGAAACTCCAAAATCCTAGGGATCGAAAACACCCTGCAAGGCAAGGCCCTAGCCTCACACCAGTCAATATAGGACCGCCAAGTCCTATAGTAAATGCCAGAAGAGGACCGCTTCCTAGCTCTAATCAAGGTCTGAACAACAGCCTCAGACAAACCTTCCTCCTTCAGAATGAAGGTTTCAGCAGCCAAGCCGTCAAAGCCAGCGTTGGTAAACTGGGATAAAGTAGTTGACCCTGAGATAACAGATCCGGAAAATGGGAAGCCGGTACTGATCTACCGCCAGCCTTACAACGTCTGTGTACCAAACCCTTCTTGGCCACCTTGGAGCCACCAGAATTGCTGGTGCCCCTTCCAGAGCCAGTTTGCAAACTACCTTGGCCAGCATGGAGAAGGGAGGAAACAGGTACAGAAACCCCAGATCCTTCCAAGCACGGGACAAGGCATCCACTGCCAGAGCTAGAGGATCCTGAGATAGAGACACACAGGCCGGGAGTTTGTGATTGTGCCGTGAGGCAAAGAGATCCACCTCCGGAGTCCCCCACTTGTGACAAAGAAACCGAAAAACCCCGGGGATGAGAGACCACTCTCCTTGGCGAGAGGACCCCCTGCTCAGGGAGTCCGCCTCCGTGTTCTCCACTCCCGGAATGTAGATTGTCGAAATGCAAGAAACATTGCTCTCCGCCCAATGCAGGATCAGAGAGACTTCCCTGAGGGCACTCCTGCTGCGAGTCCCTCCTTGGTGATTGATGTAGGCTGCCGCCGTCCGATTGTCTGATCGAATCTGAACCGGAAGACCCTGTAAGTGCGACGTCAGCCGTGACAGGACAAGCCGGATGGCTCTGAACTCTAAGACACTGATGGGGTTGTGAGCCTCCTGAGGACCCCACACCCCGCTGAACTGATGACTTTTCCAGAAACCTCCCCAGCCCGACAGGCTGGCATCCGTGGTAACCGTCTCCGAGCGAGGAACCAGAAAGGATCTGCCCCTCAACAGGTGGCTCGACTCCAGCCATCACCGAAGGGACTGCCGAACCCTGGGAGACATCCTGAACGGTTGAGAAAATGACAGCGGACACCTGTCCCAATGCGTCAATAGATGAAGTTGAAGAGATCTCATGTGAAACTGCGCAAACGGGACGGCCTCGAAGGAGGCCCCCATCAATCCCACCAGTTTCATCCCCTGCACCTTGGTCTGGGGTAGAAACACTCTGGCCTGAATGGTATCCAGATTCATGCCCAGGAATGAAATCACCCGTGATGGCGAGAGAGGACTTGGGGCGGTTGATCACCCACCCGAACCTCTCCAGGGTCGACACCACCTGGTGGGTGTCCAGCTCCGCCTGATGGAGGGAAGAAGCTGAAATCAATAGGTCGTCCAGATACGGCACAATGCGAATTCCCCGAGCTCTGAATAGGGCCATTATGCCCGCCAGAACCTTGATGAAGACCCTCGGCGCTGAGGTCAACCCGAAGGGGGACACAAACTGAAAATGTTGATCGTCCACCGCAAACCTGAGGAATCTCTGATGCGCTGGAAAAATTGGAACATGCAAATACGCATCCTTGATGTCTATGGATGTCATGAAATCCCCTTGACAAAGGGAATTGATGGCCAAGCGCCGAGTCTCCATGCAGAACTTCTTGGGTCTTACAGAACCTTCTTTTTTGGCGACCGTGAAAAGATTGGAGTAGAAACCCCTGCCTCTCTCCGACGGAGGCACCGGGCATACAACTCTTATGTCCAGAAGGTTTTTCACTGCTAACAGGAGCCCCTGTGCAGCCTGAGGGTTCAAGGGCACCCGAGACCTTAAAAATCTTGGAGGAGGCCAGTACTCAAACTCCAGTTTGTACCCAGAGGAGACCACTTCCAAGATCCAATTGTCTGACCTCCCGGGCCCAGACCTGGAAGAAGAGCCGCAGCCGTCCCTCCACCCGTGCGGGTGAGGGCGCCCCTTCATTGCTGAGCTGGTTTACCCGCAGGCTTGGGACCCCAGGCAGAAGCGGGACGGGCCCGACCTCTGCCCCTGTTCCAGGAAGAGCCTCTGACACCCGAGAAGGCCAAACCTCTGCCAGCTCTGGCACCTCGAAAGGAAGGATTGAAAGAGCCTGCCCCCCGAAAGGGACGGTGCCGTTTTTTTCCGCTGAGGTAACTTACCTCCCTTTGCCACAGCATCCAACTTATCTCCAAACAGCCGCGTACCCAAGAAGGGAAGAGCTGTGAGCGATTTCTTGGCCGCAAAGTCTGCCGTCCACTGACGGAGCCATACCGAGCGGCGCATGGCCACCAATAAGGCTGAAGTCCTACTACACATAACAATAGTGCCTTGCATAGCAGCCAAGGCAAAATCCATGAACAATTCAAATCTTTTAAGCGTAGTGAACTTTGCGCTGGCCGGATCAGGTGAGCGTCATTTAACCAGTCCCTAATCAGAGACCTAGCAGCCACCGACACCAGCGCAGATGCACAAACAGGCCGCAAGGCCGAGTCAACACTGGCAAAGGCATGGCATGCCATCTGATCAAGGCGCCTATCCTCACCATCCTTTAGGGAAGTGGCGTCTGGGGTGTGAAGCACGAAGGAGTTGGTCAACCCCAAAACTGGCGCATTGACCTCGGGAGGAGAAGCCCAGCCCTTAACCGCTTCCACCGGGAAAGGATACTTCTTATCCCATCCCTGAGGAACACCCGGAAGCCGACTAGGTTTCTCCCATTCCCTAAGGATCAGTGCATCAAAAGGATCAGTGCATCAAAATGACCCTGGACGCCCACGGGCACGTCAGAGACATCACCGCGCAGCCTGGGAGCAGAAGAGAGGCCAAAAACAAGGCCACAATCCGCAGGGTTGGTCCTTCAACACTGACCTGTAATGGCCTCGGTGTCCAGAAGACACAGGGGAACTAAAAGGGATCTTAGATCTCCACAGGCGGCAAGAGGCCCACCGGGCACGGGGCGCCTGTGGCCCAACACAGAGATATCATGCAGAAACTACCTGTGAACATAGAATTGCCAAGCCTACAAAATGCCAGCATGGCCCAGACTGCCTCATCCCTTTGAGGGAAAGAGGAAAGGTTAATGTAGAGGCCATCGCCCCAGCCTGTTAAGGGCAACCTGCAAGTGAGCCCAGACCCTGCAGGCCGAGTACGGCCTGCATCAACTCCTGAAGAGAGACAGGGACTAGAAGCACCCTGACAACCTCGGAAAAGGACCGCCCAGCAAACTCTACCTCCTGGATCCACCAGAAGGAGGCGAGACGCTCCCAGATAGGAGCCAGGTGCTGCGGCAGTCCCCTCACCCAGAAGGGTGAGGGCGTCCCTTCATGCTTGGGAGGTCTTGGCAGATTTGGACTTAGTTCTGCTGGAGGGCCCAGGATGTTGCCTGCCCACCCTGGCGCCGAAAAGTTGGAAGCACAGCTCTGGTTTGTGCTTGACACTAACGTAGGGAGGGGTGTCCCTGCCCCGAGGGGGCCGAGACGGCCTTCTGCGTAGGGGTGCCTTACACTTTTTTCCAAAAAGGTCCAAACGGGCCCCAAATAGACATCGTCCTCTAAATGGAAGGCCAGTGAGAGTCTATTTTGTCTCATCGTCAGCACCCCACTGTCGCAGCCAGACCAGGCGGCGAATAGCTACCACAAGGGCAGAGGTTCTAGCACACATCTTAATGGTGTCGTCCAGCGCTGAGAGGATAAACCTCACAAACACATCACAATTGGAGAGTGCATTAAAGACATCCCAGGGGAGATCCTCAGGTTGGTGATCAAGTAGCTTTCTAATGTGGGTCCTGGCGGCCACCGCAGTGATGGCCGCGGCACAGACCGGGCGCAGAGCCGTCCCTGCACACGAAAAGGCGTGGGAAGCCAGTCTGTCAATGCGCCGGTCCTCAGCACCCCGAAGGGTACGATAATTAGGAGCTGTCATGAAGGAGGGGTTAGCAACCCCTATGATCGGTGCATCCACCACGGGAGGTGCTGACCAACAGTTAACCACATCAGGGGGAAAAGGGTACTTCCAATCCCAGACCCCTGGAACCCCTGTAAGTTTACAAGGTGATTCCCATTCTTTGGATATAAGAGCCTGGAAATGATCCTGTTCCAGAAATTCCAAGCGCGGTGTCGCTGTGTGAAAGCTCTCCCTTTTGGGCTTGGGAGCCTCTCCAGGAGGAGAGATTGACAAACCCTCAAAGATCTTTATAAGTAGTTCATCAGTGTCACACAGGCCCCAGGAACCAGGGCCAGAATCATCACGGCTCCAAGGCATCTCGTCCGAGGAGCCCGAATAGGAGCACAGCTCACCTTCATCAGAAGGCGCAAGGTCCTGCATAGCAGCAGACTCTTCAGTTTTAGTAGGAAACAGAGATCCAGGAGGCGTCAGGGACCGCTTCTTTCCAGGGCCCAAGCGCACCGCCAAACTAGATATCACCTGCTCAGCCGTAGGCAGCCTGCACGGCACGACTTGCTGGTCATCCCCGCTCGAGTGCGACTCATCAGGAGTGAGATTTAAGCACGGGGAGACAGGTGTATTGAAGCGAGGTGCAGCCACTGGTAAACCTGATTGCAGGGCCAGTACCTGTTCAGCACACGGTCCGCAGACCCGTGTTCTATCAGCATCAGCATGGGGCTGTACACAGCCGGTCTTGTCCCCGAGGGACCCCGGGCACATAATTCTGAGATGCCTCCATATGGCGATTATCTGAGCAATATGCCCGCAGGGATTTATGCAATAGGCAACCCTGGATGCCCCAAGACCCGCTAGGAATGTGGGAGAATTTTTATGTGAACCCGCTATAATATATGTCAGGCCGGGAGAGGCCACCGAAATCTTGGCGTCTGAAAGACATAAAGAGAATAAGGGGGGTGTCAGAGCCATGCGCAGCAGAACGAAAGATCATAAGAAAAACCACCCACGAGGGCACTTACATGACCAAGGGAGGAGGAGGATCGCAACCACGCGCGTGCGCGAAGACCATCAAAATGGCGCCAAGCGAACCTCGAGGGGCAGGCCCGATCTGGCCGTGACGCGGAACGCGCCAAGCCAGGTCCCCGCCTCCCCCAAAGAGCACGAAGCTTCAACCCAGCGGTAATGTTCATTAAAGTCAGCGTCTCGCTGTATTGTCCAGGCTGTTCTGCACAGGCTATTCACAGGCGCGATCCCACTACTGATCAGCTTGACAAGCAGTGGATAAGACACACAAGTTAGAATTTAGCTAAGGGAACCGCCGTAACTACTGAAGGACACTGCCGCCCAGGCAGCACACAGTAAGGAAAAATACACACGCGCGCAAGGATTATGTGGATCAGGAAGCGCGGCTCTGACACCCAGTTCAAGACAAAACAACGGCCATAAGCGTGTACAACATTACACTGAGACCGCCACACGCATACCCCCCCCTTTCTTTTCCCATGGGCTACAGGGGGAAACGAGGGAGGAAGGCGACCCTTCACCCAGGGTTCATCGCTACACGGGGCAATAATGCGGGAGGGGCATCTATTAGAGGCTCACCTTCAGCCTAAACCACCTACCCTATGGTGGTGGACTGCTGTGGAGCGTAGCTCCGTGAGCACACATGGGGCTGCCTACCTTCACCAGACCAGCACAGCCCAGACTGGGAGGCACATCATCGAAGAGGACGGGTGGGAATAGTCCTGCAGGGCCGCAGGCTGTAAAAACCCCGCTCACCTGCGAGAGAGTGATACTTCATGTCTTCGCAGTCAGCACTGCAGAGAAATCTGGGGATTTGTGGGAGGTCCCTGGGTGTGTGAAGGGCCGGGAGGAGCCTGTTTTTTGCATATCTGCAGTGAACAGCGCCGTCTGGCGGAGGATTACCCACGTGTAAGTATTATATATGGAGCAGGACGTACTGTATGCTTAGAATAACTAAAAAAATACCAATATATTAATATTGATACACAATACAACCATATGCTCAGAATATTCTATAATTAGAAATATCTATATATCCATATGAAAGCACAAAAGCATGAAGAGGAGGCCCCCTGCTCAAGGAGGGCCCCCGCAGAAGCTAAGGAAGTGGTTGCACAGGCGCTTACCAACCGAGGAGTTAATCAGAGAAGCAGCCAGAGCAATCACACAAGATGGCCCCCGGAGAGTCACACGAGCAGAGGAGAGGAAGAAGGGGGGCGGGCCAGCGCCGAACGCACGCTCATCAGGCCACGCCCCCCTCCCAGCAACGCAGATCCCAGCCCTGGGCTGGCCCGCATAATCGCGCCAAACGAGGGGGCGGGACCGGGCCATCTGCGTGGCCGCAGTAGCCCCGCCCCCCCACCTAACACAGCCTGAGGGAGAGAAGCTCCCCAGGCTGAGTAATGAAGGAGACCACAATCAACCCTAGTCAGCACCAACACACACACACACACACACACACACACACACACACACACACAGTGCTTCAGTAATTAAACAATCATGGGTGAGGCCAGGGAAAGGAAGGGACCCGGAAGGGGGGGGAAATCCAAGCCGGAATCCGGTCATAGGGATTAAGGGACAGGGCATCCCATACCGGATCACCAACCCGGACAACCGCCTACCCCTTGCAATGGGGTCTCACGGTGGAGCAAGGCTCCTCCTACAACACCCATAAGGTGCTGCCTATCCTCACCAGGACCTGCAGCCAAGGCTGGGAGGCTCAAATAGGGACAATATAGAAAAGGTCCTGGCAGCAATAGGGACAAATATGGCCAGGCGCAAGCCCGGCTTACCTGCAAGTAAGAGAAGTCTTCATCTTCTGTCTTGCTCGCCTTCCTGCAGAGAAGGAACTGCGGAATTGGTGGGAGGTCCCAGGTATTTATGGACTGGGAGGAGCTCCTTTTTTTGCATTCATCTCTGCAGAAGTTCGCCCTCTACTGGAGAATAACCCAAATGTCGAAGAGTTGAAGCGGAGTGTATGTCACACTTGGAATAAACCCTTTTAAACAGACACCGCTGTGTGAAACCACCCAGAATGCCCGTACAAACTTCTTTCCCTGGTCCTCTGACACATATGCGGCCATTTGACGAACATGTAATGCTCAGCTAATGGCGCTGTTTACCTGAAGGGCTCCAGCAAAAGAAGAGAGCGGCAGCATCCTCTGCAGCATGTGCTCCCGCCCCCATCCTTTCTGAATGGCTGGGCGCAGGAGCGCACATGCACAGCCCAAGGATTCTGGGATGCAGCCGCCGTTGTTTACGTCAGCAAGGCCATCCTAATTTTTCAAATTCCAAGGCTTTGCCACTAGGGTTTTGTTCCACTTTAAATATTTAGATACATCTGAAGTGCCGAGCTTGGAACCCCCCTTGTGTCTACAGTAGCCTCTTTAGCACATCAGCCTTGAACACAAAGGCTGGGAAGGAGAGGAGTAAAGCTATACATGGCAGCTTGTGATTTACCCGAGTGGCACCATCTAAGAGAGGTGCATGAGGGACACATGTCTGATTTAATCTCCCATGGGTGAGATACACAAGCAGCTGGCAATGTGTACACTTACATTTTATATAGTAAAATAAATATCTGTAAGATACATTCACAGGCTCTGTTTTAAACTGAGACAAACCGACCATGGAGTATTTATCAAATGGTGAAAAGATGATTCAGGTAAGAGAAAGGAATCTGTAACGCGTCTGTGTTCTCTGGAGTCTGTGGCAATAGCAGAGGGCAGGCTCGTGGAGCAATGTGTGTGCGGGCTCCCGGCTCTGCCGACCTACATAGCAGGCCATCTATTAGAGGCAATCCCAGACCAACATCATACAAAGTAACCATTCGATGTGGAGGGGTGCTACTCCACTAGCACAAGTGTTCAGAGAAGCTCATCCACCAGTCTTTACGTTCCCGGATTGAGAAACGTCTTTGTAAAACAATCCAGTTCATTTTCAAGGTGTACGGCTTTGTTTCTAAACAGAAGAAAAAAAAATACCACCAGTTACTAAAGAGCCCACTTGTGAAAGCGTTCAAGCAAAACCTCTCCCCTGCTCCAACTAAATGACAGCCAATGGCCAGCTTTACATGTTTGCTGAATGAGCTGCTTCTCTGGAAAATAGCACTGTACAGTGTTGCAATCCTCCAGTAGGAGGAAATGCCATGACTGGTGGTGGAAGTGCTCATGTGACCATTCCCCTGCTTGCTTTCTTTAATCCATAATATGGGGGGGAGCTGAATAGATTTGCCCCAATGTATTTACAACAGAGAAGCTGATGCGAGCCTTTCCTTGCTAGCAGGAGAAAGAAAGAAACTTATTTGGAACTCACCATGGCAGGGAAAGGCGCCCATGGGGTCAAGGTCTTAGCTTGTCCTACTTCTAGTGGCTTTTTGGGACCTCATGAATTCACCAGTCACACATGATCAATACTGTACTCTCCTTACCTGAAGACCTTGGATTTGTTTTGAACCTTCTCAAGCTGCTGAATTTCTTCTGACCGTTTATGGATGGATTCCATTAAACCTCTTTGAGTGACATCAACTTGCTGGCACAATCTGGTAAAAATGTTGTCCAGCTCCCTAGAAGAGAATAAAGGTGAGGTCCGACCACCTGCTAAGAGTAAAACTCTACATTCAGAAGATACAAGCATGAAATAGGACAGCTTACTCAGATTGATGTAGAGAAACTGCTCTGAGGTTATGTTGACAATCCTATCTTTGAAAACAGAGCTGTTCTACAATACTTTTGCCTGCTCTCCCTCTAACACACAGCTTCCCAAATCCCACCTCCCCCTGCATTCCACAGCCCGACTACCTCATGCTGCACTGTTAAAAAAAAAAGGGACTGTCCAGAATGCAAAATGTAAAAAACATGATCCAGCAGCTTACCGCCTCATAGCTGTTCTCTTCCTTCCTCTAACCTCTCAGTAGCATCTAGAAGCAGAAATGTGGCACAGACTAGAGGCACAGACTTGTGCCACAGTTGTAGTAAGTCCAGCATGTCCATGTTATTTGGAAAAAACATTTCCAGAATAGCCCTCTAGCCAATCATGTAGGGGAAGACAGGAGTGATGGCCAGAGTCCTAATTTCAATGAAGAGTACCAGAATGGGAACTTACTTCTGCACTTGGTGGCTGCAGTTGGCGCTGGTGATGCTCACAATCATCTGCAGTCTGTCTGCGGCATAGTTCACAAACTGCTTCTTGAAGGCCCTCTCCTTTGCTCTGGTGGTCCAGGTCAGCCTCTCGTACATATACAGGCTGCCGTAGGCCAACATGGAACACGCAATCATCTTCCAGCCCACAGTCCTCCAAATCTGCACAATGGAACATGGATAGCAAGCTTTTAACATGACTCAGACGCAGAACAAAACCCTCCCGGCAACTCCATCCACAAGGATCCTAACCCACCTACTTACACTACCTGTGGGGCCAGAATTTAGGAGACACTTACCTCTTCCTCATCGAGATTTGTATAACCAGGAACAGGAACGTGATGCACACTACAGGGCCACATGCCTCCTACTGGAGGCAGTGCAGCTGTTTCCTGACCCCCATCAGGAGTTTCTCTAGAAAAAGAAGCGCATCTCTCCAACGCAGGGCTCATGAATGTTGTGAGGGATAGATGAGTTTCCCCATGAAACAGGCCCGTAAGGACTTACAAGAAAATACTTTTCTAAGTAGCCACAACCTATTTAAATATGCATTTTGGCTGTTTCTAATACATTGACAGGCCTGTGCTAACTTGGATATTGTTCAAATAAACTCTGCACAGTTACTGTTATTTTTGTGTTGTACAGGGCAGTGGTTCTCAACTGTTTTACGCCAGGTACCCCCCAAGCAACCTAGCAACAGGAAATTCCAACCAAGCCACTCCTAAGGGGATAACTTATAAATATTACCATAATAAGTGTGACAGGCCTTGTAACAATTTTAAAGTAAGAAGCAACAATGTATTACAGTTAAAATGATATACCAAACCAATCAGACCCACTGTGCTGGTGCACCCCCCTGAGGTTGAGAAACAGTGGTATAGGGGACCCCTAATTGTTGATCTATTGTGTGGATCTTCTCTTAGTAGTAAAACTATCATGTTTAGTACCTCTGTGTATACCATCCATCGGTGTTTAAGGTTTTTGTCTTTGTGCTTAAATAATCAAATAAAAATACATTGATTGTATAGTGCTCAGTGGTTGCTTCTCAACCCTGGTATATGCCAGGGCACTCCCTGTCACATAATTGCAAGGGAGAAGGTAGGTCTGCATTAACACATTATTATTTGCATTGCCATTGTTGTATTATAACTATTTACTTATCTTACAGAAAAGGATTGGTTTTGGCTACAAGGAATCCTTTAAAAATCAGCAGTTTATTCCATCAGTTTAAAAAAAGACATCCAGCAGTGTTACCATAAGCCATTGGTCACCATGACGCGCTTTGGGGGGTATTCTCCCCCATTCATATTTATTTGCATTACCCATAGTACTTCTACCTTGTACAGCGCCATGGAAGATGATTGCACGCTATGAATAAATACATGTATCTTTATTCATGCCATCTTTCATGGCATTGTACAATGTGAACTTACAAAACAGGGTAAACAACTTGTACACCAATGATATATCCATCCAAAAATGTATGAAGCTTTTTATACTGCAGTGTAACTTACCAATCCTCCTACAATAATGACACCCATGGAGCCTCTGGATGTCAGCGATGCTAGGCCAGACATTACTGTGACCGCTAGGTCCTCTTGGGAGAGACAATTAGGAGTCTGAGCTGAGTCACTGTTCCCAGTTGGTGTGGTCATAGGCCGAGGAATCTTAACAAAACAAAGAAAGCTTGTTACACACAAAACTATGGGGAAGCTAAGGGGAAAAGTGCACCCTCTCACACAGCCAGCAAAGGCTTCCAGGTCAGGTATGATAACTGAGGGGAAAGCACATCCTCCCACACAGACAGCAAAGGCTTCCAGGTCAGGTATGGCGGCTAATGGAAAAAGCACCCTCTCACACAGCCAGCAAAGGCTTCCAGGTCAGGTATGGTGGCTAAGGGAAAAAGCACCCTCTCACACAGCCAGCAAAGGCTTCCGGGTCAGGTATGGTGGCTAAGAGGAAAGCACACCCTCCCAGACAGCCAGCAAAGGCTTCCAGGTCAGGTATGGTGGCTAAGAGGAAAGCGCAACCCCCCTCACAGCCAGAAAAGGCTTCCAGGTCAGGTATGGTGGCTAAGGGAAAAAGCACCCTCTCTCACAGCCAGCAAAGGCTTCCGGGTCAGTTATGGTGGCTAAGAGGAAAGCACACCCTCCCACACAGCCAGCAAAGGCTTCCAGGTCCGGTATAGTGGCTAAGAGGAAAAAGCACCCTCCCAGACAGCATAGGCTTCCAGGTCAAGTATCAAGTATGATGGCTCAGGGGACATAACACCCCCTCTCACACAGCCAGCAAAGGCTCCCAGGTCAGGTATGGTGGCTAAGGGAAAAAGCACCCTCCCACATAGCCAGCAAAGGCTTCCAGGTCAGGTATGGTGGCTAAGAGAAAAAAGCTCCCTCCCACACAGCCAGCAAAGGCTTCCAGGTCAGGTATGGTGGCTAAGGGAAAAAGCACCCTCCCACACAGCCAGCAAAGGCTTCCAGGTCAGGTATGGTGGCTAAGAGAAAAAAGCTCCCTCCCACACAGCCAGCAAAGGCTTCCAGGTCAGGTATGGGGGCTAAGGGAAAATACAATTCTGTGATTACTCACCTTGTAGAATTGTTATTATAAGTATGCAGCACGTCCTGCTCCAGATAGTATTCATAACAGCTGGGATATACCTCCACAAGAGGGCGCTTTACTGCAGAGATGGCAAAAAAGAGGCCCCTCCCGGTCCATATATAACCGGGACCTCCCACTAATTCCCCAGTATAGAAAAGCAGTAAGGGAACCAGGAGAAGCCAATAACAAATTCAACAACGTTAACAAGGAAAACAATCACCATATAGAGGATCCAAGAATAAGGCAATTAGGTTGGGATGGAGCAGGATGTGCTGCATACTTATAATACCAATTCTACAAGGTGAGTAATCACAGAATTGTATTACTCTAAGTATGCAGCACGTCCTGCTCCAGATAGTATTCATAACAGCTGGGACATCCAATAGCAGTGTCCCCAAAAAAGCAACAACGCGCAGTTCAAACCACTGCCACCTGCAGAACTTTAGGGCCAAAAACAGCATCCGCTGAGACCCGCACATCAACCTTGTAAAACTTGGAAAAGGTATGAACAGAAGACCACGTAGCAGCCTTACAAACTTGTTCAACAGAAGCCTGGTGCTGGAAGGCCCAGGAAGCCCCAACAGCAGGGGTAGAATGAGCAGTAACACGGAAAGGAGGATCCTTCCCCCTAGTAGAATAGGCCCTAACAATAGCCTGACAAATCCATTTGCTAATAGTAGGCAGGAGCCAACCCCCTTCTTGGGACCCGAGGGAACCACAAACAAGGCGTCAGTCTTTCTGAAAGGCGCAGTAGCCAGCAGGTAGTATTTCAAATTCCTGATAACATCCAGAGAATGCAAGGCCCTCTCCTTGGGATTACCAGGATTAGGGCACAAAGAAGGAAGCACAATGTCCTGATTGAGATGGAAGGCAGAGACAACCTTAGGCAAGAAGTCAGGTTTAAAACGGAAAACTACCTTGTCCTGGTGTCTCTCAAAGTAGGGGACCTGAATAGACAGAGCCGCCAACTCAGAAACACGCCTAACAGGAGTGATAGTCACCAGAAAGGCAACCTTCGGGGTAAGGATAGACAAGGCAGCCTCATGCACACCAAATTCAAATCTCAGACGGGTAACATGGGTTTACTGGGAGGGCGCACAAGAGCGACCCCCTGGAAGAAAGTCTTGACCAGAGGATGTAGAGCCAAGGACCTCTGGAAGAAAACAGCCAAGGCGAACACGGGACCCTTCAAGGTGCTGAGCTGAAAACCCAAATCCAAACCATGTTGAAGGAACTCCAGGATCCTAGGAATGGAGAACACACGACAGGGAAAGGCCCTAGACTCACACCAGTCAATGTAGGTCCGCCAGGTCCTATAGTAGATAGTAGAGGAAGATTTCTTCCTAGCCCTGACAAGAGTACGAATAATCGAATCAGACAGTCCTTCCTCCTTTAGGATGGAGGTTTCAGCAGCCAGGCCGTCAAAGTCAGCGTTTGTAAATTGGGATAACAGAGCCGTCCTTGAGTGAGAAGGTCCGGAACCAAGAGTAGAGTACTGATCCACTGCCAGCAGCACGACGTCTGCGAACCACACCTGTCTTGGCCACCTGGGAGCCACCAGAATGGCTGGCACCCTCTCCTGCACCAACTTGCGCAGAACCCTGCTCAGAAGAGGAAACGGAGGAAAAATACATCCACCGCCAGAGCCAGAGGATCCTGGGGACAGGGAGACAAATGCTCACAGCTTGTGATTGTGGCGAGAAGCAAACAGATCCACGTCCGGCATCCCCCAACGGTGACAAAGGGATAGGAAGACCTCGCTGTTGAGGGACCATTCCCCCCAGCGAGAGGCCCCCCTGCTCAGGGAATACGCCTCCAGATTCTCCGCTCCCGGAATATAAACTGCTGAGATGCATGGGACATTGTCCTCGGCCCAGGACAGAATCAACGACAACTCCTTGAGGGCACTCTTGCTCCGAGTCCCTCCCTGATGATTGATATAGGCGACCGCCGTCTGGTTGTCGAAGCAAACCTGTACCGGCAGACCCTGAAGGTGAGGAGTCAACTGTGCCAGCACCAGGACGTTGATAGGAGCGTGGGCCTCCTGAGGGCCCCACAGCCCCTGGAATTGGAGGGCTCTCCAGTAGCCCCCCCCCCCCCAACCTGACAGACTGGCATCCGTAGTGACCGTCTCCCAACACAGAGTCAGAAAAGATCTGCCCCCCAGAAGATTCCTCGAGTCCAGCCACCACAGGAGGGACCGCCAGACCAGAGGAGAGAGAACAAAAGCCTGATCCAGAGACAGGGGACTCTTGTCCCAGACAGAAAGGAGATGGAGCTGAAGGGGTCTCATGTGAAATTGAGCGTAAGGGACTTACGCCTCGAAGCAGGCCACCATCTGTCCCACCAATTGCATCCCTTGCCTGATGGAAGGACGAGGGCTGGACAGCATGAAATGAACCAGAGCTTGAAGAGAATCCACCTTCTGCTGAGGAAGAAAAATCCTGGCCTGAATGGTATCCAGATTCATGCCCAGGTAGGGGGTCACCCGGGACGGGGAGAGGGAGGACTTGGGATAATTGATCACCCATCTGAACGTGTCCAGGGTAGTTACCACCGTCTGGGTATCCAATTCTGCCTGCTGGAGAGAATGAGATGTAATGAGAATGTCGTCCAAATAAGGGAGAATGCGAATGCCCCCGGCTCTGAGGAGGGCCATCACCCCCGCCAGCACCTTGGTGAACACTCTGGGGGCTGAGGTGAGACCGAAGGGAAGTGCCACAAATTGGTAGTGCTGGTCCTCCAGGGTGAACCTGAGGAACCGCTGATGCCCTGGGAAGATTGGCACATGAAGGTAAGCATCCTTGATGTCTATGGAGGTCATGAAGTCCCGCGGGCGCAAAGAGCTGATCGCGGAGTGCAGGGTCTCCATGCGAAAACTTGTTGAGAAGCTTTAAGTCCAGGATGGGCCTGATGGAACCATCCCTTTTGGGTACTGTGAAGAGATTGGAATAATAACCCTGATCTCTCTCCCCCGGAGGGACAGGACAGATGACCCCCATATCCAATAGGTTCTGTACAGCCAGAAACAGACCCCAAGCTGCCAGGGGGTCTAGAGGAATCCGAGACCTGAGGAACCTTGGAGGGGGCCGTGCAGCGAACTTTAGCTTGTAGCCGGAGGACACAACCTCCAGAATCCACCTGTCCGAGACCTGTAGCCCCCAGACATGAGCGAAGAGCCGCAGCCGTCCCCCCACCCGTAGGGGCGAGGGCGCCCCTTCATGGCTGAGCGGGCTTGATGACAGATTTTGGCTTGGATCCCCAGGAGGATCCGGGACGGGCACGGCATCTGCCCTTGCCCCAGAAGTCTCCCCTGTGCCCCGCAAAAGGATACCCCCCTCCCCGAACTGGATCCCCGAAAGGAGGGAGTAAAGGACCCTAAACCCCGAAAGGGCTGCGGCTGTCTTTTGCGTTTGGACCTTTTTGCAAAGGGAGGTAAGTTGCCCCAACGGTCACCAAAAAGGCGCAGCCCCTTAAAGGGTAGCCATGTGAGAGCCTTCTTAGCAGCATTGTCAGCTGCCCACTGGCGCAGCCAGACCGAGCGGCAAATAGAAACAACCAGAGGTCCTGCTACACATCCTAATGGTGTCATCTAAGGCAGAAAGAATATAAGCGATACACATCTCACATTGTGGTAAGGCTATAAATTTGGCACTAGAAGACTCATCGGAAGAGCCTTCCAAAGGCCCTCGACCAGAGTCCTAATAGCCACAGCAGTAATAGCAGAAGCACAGACAGGGCGCAAGGCAGATCCCGCACAGGCAAAGGCATGGGAAGCCAGCTGGTCAATGTGCCAGTCCTCACTATCCTTCAAGGTAGTGGAATCAGGGGAATGCACCACAGAAGTGTTGGGACAACCCCAAAACAGGGGCATCCACCTCTGGGGGAGTTGACCAACATTTAACCACATCAGAGGGGAAGGGATACCTCTTATCCCATCCCTTAGGTATACTGGGAAGCTGGCTAGGTCACTCCCATTCCCTGAGAACCAAATTATTGAAATGTGCCTGTTCTGGAAATTCCAAACGTGGCTTTGCGGTAACAAACAATTCCCCCTGCTGCTTAGGCACCGCAGCAGGAAGGGAAATGGGAAAGTACCTCAAAGATTTGAGTCAAAAGTCTATGGGTGTCATCAGCATCCCAATGCTCTGAGCCGGCATCAGCGCCAAGGCAATGCTGATCATCAGAAAATTCTGAAAATAATTCCCCTTCCTCAAGTGGGGTATAGTCGGATAAATCAAGGAAATCCTCAGTCTCCATAGGGAAGGCTCACGCAGCAGGCGCCACATGCCGTCTTTTAGCTGAGGCCTTACGGGCCGCGGAGCTAGCTATCAATCTCTCAATGTTGGCTAGCCTGGAAGACACATCAGGCTGAGAGTCCCCACGCGTATTAATTTCACTGGGAGTCCTAATCAAACGAGGGGGTGTGGGAGAAGACATGGTGGGCACAGACCCTTACACAGGCAGCCCAGAATGCCGCGCAAGCACCTGCTGGGCGCAGGGTACGCAGACCCGCACATCATCGCTCACAGGGGATGCCCCACACACCACACACAGCCGGGCCTGTCCCTATGGGACCTCGAGCACTATATCCTGTGAAGCCTCCATATGGTGATTTTTTGTGGCACAACTGGCCAATTGGAATTCCGCTATGCGGCTACCCAGGATGCCCCAAATGTCCGCTAGGAAGGTGGGAGGATTTAAATATTTAGGCCTCTAATAAAGTTACAGGAAACTAGAGGGCACAGGACCGGGAGAAACCTCTAAACCAGTTTTCCCGCCTGTAAGACATAAGAAATGACACCCATTAGTTATACAGAAAAATCAATGTAAAATCAAATCAAAGCCCGCAGGGGCACTCACGGGCCGCAGAAAAGCAGCGATGCAGCAGAGCAAGATGGCACTGGAGGGCTCAGAAGGGGCGGGCAGCGTGAGGAGAGATGCGGAACGCACGAAGCGCTCTAAGCCATGCCCCTCCAGGAATCACGGGGACAGGCCGACAGCAAGCCACCCCGCAACCAATCAGGGCCCAGCAGACCCGGGGTGACGTCACCGCTTTTGCCACGCGGACGCCACAGGGCGGGAACTTCAAATATGGCCAGGGGAGAGGTGAAGCGCTGAGCATAGTGCCAGCGCGAGTCAGTAAAAAACACACAGCACAGCTTTGCACAGTGAAGAGGCGTAAACACGCACAGACAATCACCCCCCCCCCCCCCCCCCCCCGACGAACCAGGGCAGAGGGAGAAGGGGGAAGATGAATGCCAGTTAATACATTAAAGTAAAGGAGGGCATAAGCGGACGGGGCATCCCAATTCAGGCTCACCATACCTTGACCGCCTACCCTTTGGTGGGGGATTTGCGGTGGAGCGAACTCCTAATAAGCACCTCTAACAGATGCTGCCTACCATCACCTGACCACGCAGCCAAGGCTGGGAGGCAGAATAAAGGTGGAACGGGTGGAAATAGTCCTACAGGGCCTTGGGCTGTGAAGCCCGGCTCACCTGCGAGAAGAAAAGCCATCATCTTGTACTTCGCAGCACACTGCAGAGAAGAAAACTGGGGAATTAGTGGGAGGTACCGGGTATATATGGACCGGGAGGGGCCTCTTTTTTGCCATCTCTGCAGTAAAGCGCCCTCTTGTGGAGGTATTTCCCAGCTGTTATGAATACTATCTGGAGCAGGACGTGTTGCATACTTAGAATAAAAGCACCCTCCCACACGGCTTCCAGGTCAGGTATGGTGGCTAAGGGGAAAAAGGACCCTCCCACACAGCCAGAAAAGGCTTCCAGGTCAGGAATGGTGGCTAAGGGAAAAAAGCACCCTCCCACACAGCCAGCAAAGGCTTCCAGGTCCGGTATGGTGGCTAAGAGGAAAGAGCACCCTCCAAGACAGCATAGACTTCCAGGTCAAGTATCAAGTATGATGGCTTAGGGGACATAACACCCCCTCTCACACAGCCAGCAATGGCATCCAGGTCAGGTATGGTGGCTAAATGAACAGTAACAATCCCACAGAGTCAACAAATCACTACCCAGGGGTATGATGGTTAAAGCAGACCAAAAATACAATTCTGTGAGATACTCACCTGTAGAATTGGTATTATACGTATACAGTACGTCCTGCTCCAGATATAATACTTACACTTGGGTAATCCTCCGCCAGATGGCGCTGTGCACTGCAGACATGCAAAAACAGGCTCCTCCCGGCCCTTCATATACCCAGGGACCTCCCACAAATCCCCAGCATTGAAAAGCAGTGAGAAAGAAGCCGGGAGAAACCAACCACCAAAAACTGGTAATAACAACAATGATAGCAATCACCATACAGGGGATCCACAATAATGCAAAAACCAGGGTGGGGAGGAGCAGGACGTACTGTATACGTATAATACCAATTCTACAGGTAAGTATTTCACAGAATTGTATTATTCTAAGTATACAGTACGTCCTGCTCCAGATATAATACTTACACTTGGGACATCCAATAGCAGTGTCCATAAAGTAGGGTGGGATCCCCAACAAAAGGCACAGCAGACAGTTAAAAGCACTGTCACCTGCAAACCTTGCTACCAAGAGTGACATGAGCAAGCTCTAACATCAACCTCATAAAAACCTTAGAAAAGGTATGAACAGAGAACAAGTAGCGGTCTAGCAGACTTGTTCCACAGAAACCTGGTGCCGAAAGGCCCAAAGATACCGAAGCACAAGTAGAATCAGTAAGGCGAGAAGATTCTTCCCCTTAAAAGAACAGGCCTGAGTAACAGCCTGACAAGTCCAAAGCTAACAGTAGCCTTGGCAGAAGCCAAAACCTTTCCTAGGACCAGAAGGGACGACCCATCCAAGTAAAGACCAGGCCAAAGACCGCATAACCCCTGGAATCAGACGAAATCAGGCACATACAGGATGGAGACGCCCGCAAACCCCAAGGGGCAACAGTCCCCCTAAGGGACGAGAGACAATTCAGGAAAACACGTCCAACACCTGTTGAGGAAATGTAGACCCCCTTTTCTCAGCGATACTAGGAATAAGGCCCAGAAGAAAGACAAAGTCTTGAATACATGAGCATAAGACACCACCTTAGGCAGAAGGTCCGGCGTAAAGCGGAACACCACCTCATCTTGGTGTATATATCTATGAACGAGGGCTAGCTAAACAGAGCCGCCCGCTCAGGCACACGGCTGACTGAAGTAACAGTCCCTAGAAGGACAACTTGAGGGTAAGAACAGTCAGACAGCATCTGGAATAGGTCCAAAGGGAACACCCCACAAGGCAAGCAGAATAAATTCGAATCCCAACAGGGAACATAGAATAACGTGGGGGACGCACATGAGTAACCCCCTGAAAGAAGCCTTAACCAAGGAAACTGAGCAAAAGACTTCTACAGGAAGTCTGACAGGGCAGAACCTGACCCTTCCGAGTACTGAGTTGGAGAATTCCAACTCCAACCCATGCTGTAATAACTCTAGAACCCTGGGAACAGAGAACGCCCGACAGGGAAGAGACCTAGACTGTCACCAATCAATATGGGTACGCATACCCTATAATAGATGGAAGAAGAAGAAGAAGAAGAAGCTTGCTCCTAGTCTTTCCATATGCTCAATCACCAAGACAGATAAGCCTGTCTCCATCAAGATGGAAGTTTCAGCAGTCAGGCCGTTTAGGCCAGAGTCTGTAGATCGGGGTGATGTAATGGGGCCCTGAGTGAGCAGAGCTGGCACTCCTGGCAGAACGCACAGATCTACTGTCCTCAGTACCACGTCTACGAACCACTGGTCCCCCCTTCCAGAGCAATTTTGCGCAGAACCCTGCCTAGCAGGAGGCATGAAAGACAGACATACAGAACAGAATGTCCTGCCATAACATTACTAAATCATCATGACCACAGCCAGAGAATCTGGGACAGGGAAACAGGGGCCGAGAACTTGTGATAGTGACGGGGCACACACAGATCCCCACTGGTTGGACCTCATAGTGACAAGGATTAGCACATCCTGTCGCAGAGGGACATCCACTGGAGCGAATACCACTGATATGCAGGGAACACTGTCCTCCACCCAGATCAGGATCTGAGACACTTCCCGGAGGACCCTCCTCACCGGGTCCCTCCCTGAATATTCAATGTAGGCCAAGGCCGTCAGCTAGGCCTAGCTCCCCCGAACAGGCAGGCCCTGAAGAGGAGTAGGCAAGTGAGTTAGAACTAACTTGAACGCTCAGAGATTCAAACATTGATAGGTGTATAGGCCTCCTAAGGGCCCTACCTCCCATGGAACCGTAGGGACTTCCGAAGACGACCCCCCTCAACCTGATAGATTGGCATCCATGGTGACTGTCTACCCAGGAAAGGGCAAGAAGGGACTGCCCTCAGGCAGGTTCCTTGAGTTCATCCACTACAAGAGGGACCTTCTCACCAGGGAGGAAGGAACACATACCCTGCTCCAAGGATGCTGGGCAGCACATCCAGTAAGGAAAGAGACAAGTGCGGCGGCGGCAGATAACAATAAAAAAGCAAACAGCGCGGCTGACACCAA
Source organism: Gastrophryne carolinensis (assembly GCA_027917425.1). Classification (NCBI taxonomy): domain Eukaryota; kingdom Metazoa; phylum Chordata; class Amphibia; order Anura; family Microhylidae; genus Gastrophryne; species Gastrophryne carolinensis. The sequence continues at coordinate 179,101,574 of CM051237.1, read as the reverse complement.
GTTACAAGTCAAGGACAATACTAAGGCCATAATCGTGTAATCGCAGTACACTTGAGACCGCCACACACCCCCCCCTTTCTTTCCCCCCAATCTACGGGGGGAAACGAGAGAGGATGGCGACCCTTTGGATAGGGCCCACCGCTACACGGGGCAATAATGCGGGAGGGGCATCCACTAGAGGCTCACCATCAGCCTAAATCGTCTACCCTTTGGTGAGGGACTGCGGTGGAGCATGGCTCCATAAGCACGCATGGTGCTGCCTACCTTCACCCGACCAGCGCAGCCCAGGCCAACAGGGCCGCAGGCTGTAATAGCCCCGCTCACCTGTGAGAGAGTGATACTTCATGTCTTCGCAGTCGGCACTGCAGAGAAATCTGGGGGATTTGTGGGAGGTCCCTGGGTATATGAAGGTCCGGGAGGAGCCTGTTTTTGCATGTCTGCAGTGCACAGCGCCATCTGGTGGAGGATTACCCAAGTGTAAGTATTATATCTGGAGCAGGACGTACTGTATACTTAGAATAGTAAAAAAAGCAAGTTCAGTAAATTGCACCCCTAAAGCCCCCCTTAGTTTATTGATTACCAATTACCAATTTGAGAGGTCTTAACTTCATGCAGATTTTATGGAATAGCAGGCAGATTGTATGCTGCATAACTGCATGGAAGAGGCCATCTTGCCACAGACACGAGTCCAGCATATATAAAAAACCCAATCCCACAGTCAACATTGCCTCATATCAGTGCAATCCTCCTTTATTTCTAGTAGAAAGCCATCATCTGTGATGACTCAATTGCTCTGCTGCAGAGCTGAAAGCATAGATACATATTGTTTACACTGTCTGTATGATGTTCAGTAAATCCAGAGTCTGCAGTGAAGAGTGATAAAGATGCCCCTACCAGCTGGTTATTCAGTGTGTGTGTCTATATAACATAATACACAAGCTGCCTCGACTGGAGGAAGTGCAGCAGTTTTCGGACCCCCATCAGAAGCGGTTTCTCTAGGAAAAGAAGTCCATCTCTCCAATGCAGGGCTCACAAATGTTGTGAAGGATTTAGGCCAGGCGTCCCTGTGAAACAGGCCTGTAAGGACTTCACGGGAAAATACTTTTCTAAGTAGCCACAATCTATTTAGCTATGCATTTTGGCCATTTCTAATGCATTGAAAGGCCTGTGCTAACTTGGATGTTGTTCGAATATACTTTTTGTGTGCTTAGCATTTTTTTTTTCTAGTAGAAAGCCATCAGATCGGATGACTTATTGCTCTGCTGCACAGTTGAAAGAATTATACCATATTAGAAGATTATGTCTGGATGATGTGCATTAAATCCAGAGTCTGCAGTGAAGAGTGATAAAGATCCCCCTACAAGCTGGTTATTCAGTGCCTCTGTGTCTATATAACATAATACACAAGCTGCCTGTGTTTCTGAGGCATTTATCTCTGTTTGGGGTGTGATGCTGCTGGCACAGTTCTCCCCTCATGCTTATGTGTGAGACAAGATGGCCACCCTCATGCAGTTAGCAGCAAAGAATAGGCCTGTTATTCCAGAACATCTGCATGGAGTTAAGCCCTGGCAAATAGTTTTTACCAGAGGAGGGCTTTAGCTGAGCAATTTACTAAACTTTTTTTTTCAACTTTTGGTCCCCTTTATGGTGAAAGAATATAGCCAAGGGGAAATAACACCCTCCTACATAGTCTGTAACCACTTCCAGGTGAAGTATGGTGGCTAAGGGGAAAGGACCATCCTCCTAAACAGGGAATGATGCAGTATTTGTATAACAGCAAGAGCAGCAACTGTACAAATAGAGCAATAAGACTGGGCTTGTAATTCTAACAATTCTTGAGGGTTATATTTATCTCAGGGTTATATTTATAGTCCCTAGAACCGTTTAGTACTTGGTGATTTATTAGTGGACAAGCGGGTCACAACTTGTCACTGTGGTCACATAACATTTATAGTTATATACGGGTCTTCAAAATAATTTGTAATGCATTAAAGTATTGATTTGCATAGAAAACGTAAGACCAAGTGTACCTGAAAAACTGGTTCCGTCAATCCTAGCAGAAGGCGAGCATTCTTAGCTCCCATGTACCGATTTACAAGCGACGTTAAACCAAATGAAAAGCGAAACTCAATGTCCTCCTGGAAATCACAGCAGAGCTTCTCACAGTTGAGATTGTAGCTGAGGTCAAAGTTCTTGCAGGGCAGGGCGTTGTCATACTCCTTTTGAACAGCAGGTGGCAGCATTGGTTTTAGGCACTCTAAAAAAAACAGGTTATTAATCAACAGCCGGTAACCGTGCTACACAGCCAACATGGATTACATGTCTTGAAAAAAATGTTGGGAACCCCTGATCTATTTATTTTAATCAAGTACCACTTTCCAAATTCTGAATATATCCATGTACCCCCGATGTGATGCATCAGCGCTGTCAGTTACCTTAACCCGTATTCAAAACCTCACAAAACAGCAATTTAAAGTGAATGAACACCACAAAAACAATTCTACAGGTGAGTTTCACAGAATTGTATTTTTTACTATATCCAGTCCAGGTCGCCCCAAAAGTGATGACAGTTGGGACATCCAAAAGCAGTGTCCATTAGGGCAGGATTGCCTGTGCGGAACAGCATGTAGTTCATCTCACTACCACCTGAAGAACCCTACGGCCAAAAACAGCATCAGCTGAGGCCCTAAAATCAACCTTGTAAAACTTTGTAAAGGTATGAACAGAAGACCAAGTGGCGACCTTACAAACTTGATCAACAGAGGCCTGGTGCTGAAAAGCCCAGGAAGCACCAATAGCTCTAGTAGAATGAGCTGTAACACAAAAAGGGGGTTCCTTCCCCTTGGCAGAATATGCTTGCACCACTGACTGTCTGATCCACTTGCTGAGAGTGGACTCGGCCGGAGGTAAGCCCTTACTAGAACCCTCAGTGAGAACAAAGAGCGAATCTGATTTCCTGAAGGATTCGGTCGCAACCAGGTAATACTTAATGGCCCTGGAATGGAGGGTCCTTTCCTTAGAGTTAGTAGGAGCTGGACACAAGGAGGGCAGAACAACTTCCTTATTAAGGTGAAAGGGAGAAACGACCTTAGGCAAAAAAATCAGGCTTAAAGCGAAACACCACCTTATCCTTATGCCGGTCAAAGTAAGGAGGCTTCATACAAAGCGCGGGCAGCTCTGACACGCGACACACCGATGTTATAGCAACCAAAAATACCGCCTTTAGGGTGAAAATAGACAATGCAGCATCGCACAGGGGTTCAAAGGGGGGACCCTGGAGAGCAGAAAGCACCAAATTCAAGTCCCACACCGGTAATACAGGCTTACGCGGTGGGCGTACATGGGTAACTCCTTGGAAAAAGGTCTAGATCAGTCTATGATTGGCAAAGGATCTTTGGGAAAAGATGGCCAAGGCCGAGACCTGGCCCTTGAGGGTGCTCAGCTGGAGACTCAATTCTAAGCAGTGTTGTAAAAACTCCAAAATCCTAGATATAGAGAAAGTGCAGCAAGGAAAACTCTTGGATTCACACCAGGCAATGTAGGCATGCTAAACCCGGTAGTATATCATGGAAGAAGACTCCGCCTCGGCCAGCAAGGAGCCCCCAGGATGGTTTGTACCCCCTCCTGGGCTATCTTGCGCAGCACTCGGCCCAGGAGAGGAAACGCATAAGGGAGCCTGAACTCCGTCCAAGGAATCGCCAGAGTGTCTGTGGCAAAGGCCAGGGGATCTCTTAACAGGGAGACGAATCTCGGGAGCTTGTGATTGTGTCTGGATGCAAATAGGTCCACGTCCGGCTAACCCCAGCGGAGGCACAGAGCGTGAAAGATCTTGTTTCTGAGGGACCATTACCCCAGGCGTGAGGCACTCCTGCTCAGGGAGTCGGCCTCCTAGTTCTCTATCCCAGGAATGTAAACCGCCGAGATGCAGGGAACATTCTCCTCTGCCCAAGTCAGAATCAGGGTGACCTCCTTGAGGGCTCGCTTGCTCAGAGTCCTGCCTTGGTGATTTATGTAGGCAATCGCCGTCTGATTGTCCGAGCGGACCTGTATCATACGACCCCTAAATGGGGAGTCAAGTGAAGAAGCACCAACCGGATCGCTATCAATTCCAAGATATTTATGGGCAAGTGGGCCTCCTGCGGCCCCTACTGACCCTGGATCTTCTGTGTCAGCCAAAAGCCTCCCCGTGGTGACAATCTCCCACCGTGGAGTCAAAAATGACTTGCCTACCAGCAGATTTCTGGAGTCCAGCCACCACAAGAGGGATTGCCTGGCCGGGGGAGACAGAGAAAAATCCTGTTCCAGTGACTCCTGTGACCGATCCCAACCGGTCAAGAGATTCAATTGAAGAGGTCTCATGTGGAACTGAGCAAAGGGCACTGCCTCGAAGCATGACACCATAAGGCCCACCAGTTTCATCTCCAGACGGACAGATAGAAGCTGGCAAGACAGCAAGGCCTGCACCTACGTCTGAAGACCCACCACCTTCGGTTGTGGCAGGAATACCTTGGCCTGAGAGGTGTCCAGAGTCATGCCCAGAAAAGACCTCACCATGGAGGGAGTGATTGAAGACTTGGGGTAATTGACTACCCAACCGAAATCCTCGAGAGTGGACAACACCGTTCGGGTGCCTCTCTCGGCCTGATGAAGAGACTAAACCGCAATCAGCAAATCGTCCAGATAAGGCAGCACGTGGATGCCCTGGATTCTCAGGAGAGCCATGATGCCCGCCAGCACCTTAGTGAACACACGGGGGGCTGAGGATATCCCTACTGGCAAGACGACAAACTGGTAATGCTGATCTTCCAGCGCAAACCTCAGGAACTTCTGATACCCCTGGAATATCGGAATGTGCAGATAAGCATCCTTTATGTCCACCGTGGTCAAGAAGTCGCCGGGTCGAAGCAAGCTCACCGTGGACCGTAAGGTCTCCATGCGGAAATGTCTGACCCTGACAAACTTGTTGAGACCCTTCAGGTCCAGGATGGGTCTCAGCGTTCCATCCTTCTTGGGCACCGTGAACAGATTGGAGTAAAAGCCCTGACCCTGTTCCAGGTGAGGCACGGAACAAATCACACCTGACAGCAGAAAGTGTTGGACGGCCAACCGCAGGCCTTGAGCCATCACTGGGTTCTGGGAAACCAGAGACTGAAGAAATCTTGAGGGCAGCCAGACTGCCAGCTCTATTTTGCAACTGGAGGACACCACCTCCTGAATTTGCAACCGGAGGATACCACCTCCTGAATCCACCGATCCGAGACGCGCTGTCTCCAGACGTGAGCAAAAAGCAGAAGCTGTCCCCCCACCCGGATGGGTGAGGGCGCCTCCTCATGCCTGAGGGGGCTTGGCAGAGGGCTTGGACTTGGATCCCCAGGAGGGATTGGGTCAGCCACGGGCCCTACCTCATCCCCAGGAGTCCTTGCGGGTACCTGAAAATGAAGAGCATCTTCCTCCACGAAAGGAGCAATAGGCAGGTGAACCCCGAAAGGGCCGCGCAGGCCTTCGTCGCTGAGGGAGTCTTCAGTCCTTGACCAGGAGGTCCAGACGCTCCCCAAAAAGCCTGTGACCCACAAAAGGGATACTAGTGAGCGACTTTTTAGCCGCAACCAGAGCGAGCAACGAAGAGCGACCAGCAGGGCCGAGACCCTGGCACCGAGCCGGACGCTATCGTCCATGGCAGAGACCATGAAGGCAATAAACTCCACGCAAGCCTTGAGGTCCTTGTACTCCTCAGCCCGCTTGCGAGACTTGGCAATATCCACAACGCGTCTCACCTTCTTTCTAATGGCCAAGGAGACAATAGCCGCGGCACACACAGGGCAGAACCAAGCACCGACAAAGGTGAAGGCATGGAAGACCAGCTGATCCATGCACTTGTCAGCTGGATCACGTAGGGGAGCAGTATCGGGTGAAGGCCTGACCGTAGTGTTAGACAGGCCCGACACGGAGGCATCCACCTCAAGAGGACGGGACCACAGCCGGACCAGCTCCTCAGGAAAGGGATACCGTCTGTCCAGGCCCTTGGGCACCGACGGTAACCTATTAGGCCTTTCCCATTCCTTGAAAATCATGTCAGAAAAATGTGCCTGCTCAGGTTAGACTCGCCTCTGTCTCTCAGGCCGAAACAAGTCACCCTGCTTCCTTTTAGCCGCTCTAGGAGGGACAATGTGCAGCGTCTCAAAAACCGCAGTCAGCAACCGCTCCATATCATCAGGGAGCCATGTATCCTCATCTGAGGAAGAAGCGGGCCCGCTGTCCAGGCCAGCAGAATAATCCACCGTGGAGATGGAGTCCTCATGCAACTCGCCCTCCTCCACTGAGCCGCGACCTCCAAGGAGACCATCATCATCATCTCCGTAATTATCAGAAAAGACCGTCTCGATATGCCGCCTCTTACTAGTGGCCTTTTTAGGAGCCGAGCGAGAGATCTGTCTCTTAAGGCTAGCCAAATCAGATTGGGACCCCCTACTGGCTTCCCCCTCACTGGGGGCTGAGAGCAACCGTGGGGGGTCAGGAGAGAGCGCAGGCAACAACGGGCTAGGGGCAGATACGCCCGCCCGATCATGCTCCAAAATAACACTTCTGGTGCAAGTGACAAAAACCGTGCACAAGGGACAGAGCTTCACCTGCCCCAATGGGGCCCCAAGCTCTCTATCTCCAGAAGCCTCCATTATGGTGATTTGAGTATGTTAACAGGTACAAGGCACTAACGACCTAACCTGGCCAGCCCGCAAAAAATACAATTCTGTGAGTACTCACCTGTAGAATTGTTTTTGTAGTATACAGCATGTCCTGTTTCACTTATTCCTTACGTCTGGGTTATCCGTCACAAGGTGGCGCAGTGGACTACAGAAAGACTTGTGGCATCTCCCAGCCCCATAAAAAGCCAGGAACCTCCCACAAATTCCCAGTGTTACAAAGCAGTTAAACAAGAAGCCGGGAGAACAATAATGAAAGAAATCCCAAAATGAACATTTGAACAAATACCCATACAGAGGTGACCAAGAATAATAATAACAAGGGAGGGATGAAACAGGACGTGCTGTATACTACAAAAACAATTCTACAGGCGAGTACTCACAGAATTGTATTTTTCCAAGTATACAGCACGTCCTGTTTCACTTATTCCTTACGTCTGGGACATCAAAAAGCAGTGTCCGTAAGGTAGGGTGGGATCCCCAAAGAGCAAAGGCGGGGAGTTCAAACCACTGCCGCCTGAAGAACCTTGCGGCCAAAAGCAGCATCAGCTGAGGCCCTAACATCAACCTTGTAAAACTTGGAAAAAGTATGAACAGAAGACCAAGTTGCGACGCTGAAAGGCCCAAAACGCACCAATAGCACGAGTGGAATGAGCAGTAAGACGAAAGGGAGGATCCTTCCTCTTAGCAGAATAGGCCTGCACCACCGCCTGATGGATCCACTTGCTGATAGTGGATTTAGCCGGAGGCAAACCCTTCCTAGACCCAGAAATGAGAACAAACAGAGCATCAGACTTCCTAAAAGTCTCAGTAGCAACCAAAGAGTACTTCAGAGCCCTGACCACATCCAGAGAATACAGAGTCAGCTCCTTGGAATTAGCAGGATTAGGACACAATGAAGGCAAGACAATGTCCTGATTGAGATGAAAGGTAGACACAACCTTAGGCAAGAAATCTGGCTTAAGCCGAAACACCACCTTATCCTGATGCCGCTCAAAATAAGGTTTGAAGGAAAGCGCACTAGCACAGAAACTCACCTTACAGTAGTGATAGCCACCAAAAAGGCTACCTTAAGAATCAAAATGGGCAAGGCGGCCTTACGGATAGGCTCAAAGGGAGGCCCTTGCATAGCAGACAACACCAGATTCAGATCCCAGACTGGTAGAAAAGGCTTACGGGGTGGACGCACATGAGAAACACCCTGGAAAAAAGTTTTAACCAGCCGGTGATTGGCAAAAAATCTTTGGAAAAAAATTGCCAGAGCTGAAACATGGACTTTGAGGGTACTAAGTTGAAGGCCCAAATCCAAACCATGTTACAAGAATTCCAGAATTCTGGCAAAAGAAAACACCCTACAGGGAAGAGACTTGGACTCACACCAGGCAATGTAAGCATGCCAGACCCTGTGATAGATAAAAGACGAGGACTTCTTCCTAGTCCTAATCATGGTATCAACGACAGAAGCAAGTAACCCCTTTTCCATCAAGATGGAGGTTTCAGCAGCCAAGCTGTTAAAGCCAGCGTTTGTAAATTGGGGTGGCGTGGCTGCCCCTGAGTGAGGAGATCTGGATCCTTGGTCAAGACGTACCGGTCTACTGCCAACTGCACGACATATGCGAACCAAACCCTTCTTGGCCAACAAGGGGCCACCAGGATGGCAGGTACCTGCTCCTGGACTATCTTGCGCATGACCCTGCCCAGGAGAGGAAACAGAGGGAACACATAGAGAAGCCGAAACTTCTTCCAAGGAATAGCCAATGCATCCGTGGCGAAGGCCAGAGGAACCTGAGACAGAGAGACAAATCTGGGAAGTTTGTGATTGTGATGAAACGCAAACGGGTCCACGTCCGGCTGCCGCCAGCGATGACACAGGGAGAGAACACCCGGTTGTTGAGTGACCATTCCCCTATACAAGACGTCCCCCTGCTCAGGGAGTCCGCCTCCTGGTTCTCCACCCCCGGAATGTAGAGCGCTGAGATGCCGGGAACATGCTGTTCTGCCCAAGACAGGATCAGGGACACTTCCTTGAATGCTCGCTTGCTCCGAGTTCCTCCCTGATGAATGATGTAGGCAACCGCTGTCTGGTTGACTGAGCGGATCTGAACAGCCCGACCCCCGAAGGTCAGTGGTCAGGCGAGAAAGAACCAATCTGATCGCCCTCAGTTCCAGGACTTTGATGGAAGCATGGGCCTCTTGTGGGCTCCACCGACCCTGGAACTTCAGGGACTTCCAGAAGCCTCCCCAACCGGTCAGACGGGCATCTGTGGTGACCTTCTCCCAGCACGGGGGCAGGAAGGTCCTGCTCACTAGAAGGTTCCTTGAGTCCAGCCACGACGAGAGGGACCATCTGGCCAGAGGGGAAAGAGCAAACTCTTGATCCAAGGACACAGGGTCCCAATCCCAAACTGACAAGACGAGTAACTAAAGATGTCTCATGTGAAACTGAACAAAGGGGACTGCCTCGAAGCAGGGCACCATCAGGCCCACCAACTGCATCCCCTGAGGATGGAGGGATGAGAACATGATAGCAGAGCCCGAGCCTGCATCTGAAGATCCTCCACCTTCTGCTGAGGAAGGAACACCCCGACCTGAGAGGTATCCAGAATCATGCCCAGAAAGGACCTCACCTCACTATAGTCCCCCCCCCCCCCCCCCCCCCCCCGCTACCAGCTGTAGTACCATCAAGGAGATGTTTGAGCAGCCTCTTGAGGGCAATAGCAGTAATGGCAGCGGCACAGGTTGGACGCAATCCAGCCCCCACACCGGTAAAAGCATGGCAGGCCAATTGAACCATGCGCCGGTCCTCACCATCCCTCAGAGAGGTAGTGTCAGGGGAAGGTATGACCAAAGTATTGAACAAGCCTTCTTAACAAGATCAGCAGGAAAGGGATACCTTTTTTGGGCACAGCAGGCAGCCTGCTAGGACATTCCCATTCTTTAAGTACCAAAATGGTAAAATGTTCCTGCTCAGGGAACTCCCCCTGCTTTCTCTTAGCCACCTCAGGGGCAGCAATGTGCAATATATCAAAAATATGTGACAGCCGATTATCAGTGTCCTCAGGGTACCATGAATCCTCTCCGGACACCGACCCAGGGTCACTATCGCAACCCTCCTGCTGGTTCCCAGAGGAGTCAGAATCCTGGGATCTCAAGGGGGTGACACCCACCAAACTCATCAATCCCCACATACACCTTAGCAAGGGGGGGGGGGGCCTGGGATCCAGGTGCCGCTTCTTGCCAGAGGCCAACAGGCCTGGCAAGCTGCCTTTCAATGTTAGCCACCCGCAGAGCCAAATCAGAATGAGACTCCCTGCTAACAGTGCCCTCACAGTGGCCTAGTTGCAGGAGCGGGGGGAGTAGGGGAAGCAGAGGGAGGCGCAGAGCAGGGAAGCGAAGCAGGCAAACCAGCTTGTAGCGCAATGACACTGTCAGCACACAGCATTCGCACAACGTGACACTGTTAATCACAGGGGATACCCACACATGGAACATAGCCGGGCTTGCCCCGCAGGGCCTCCAAGCACGCTATCCCCTGAAGCCTCCATATGGTGATTAACACAGGCGCAATAGACCAGTAGTGGGTAAAGGCTTGAGACAGAAGCCACCCGGGATGCCCTCCCATGGGATGCCCCCAGAAGTCTATTTTGTGAAGGGGGAGTGAGGGGGAGGAAGGAGTAAGCCAGGAGAGCCACAACCCAATGTTATCCCGTCTGAAAAACATAAGTAAAAATACACGAGCATCCCGCCGCACATGAAAATCCCAGGGTCTGTAAAATCCCGGTCCCAAGGGGGACTCACGGACCAAAGACACCGCGGGGTCACTTAGGCACAGACCACTAGGTAAAGAGATATACCAGGGAAAGCAGCGCTGCAGCCGGGAATGAAGAAAACCAGACACGCAGGTTGGCGCCGGCTGAGGTACCTTGAGGGGCGGGCCACAGGGGAACAGCGTGAGCCACAGCATCACCAGGCCCCGCCCCCCCTCGAAGAGCGTGAAAACGGCGCTCTCGTGACCCGGCCGGGGCCATGATAAAGCAAAATTACCTCAGGTTATAGCGCCCACAGCCGCGGAGCGTAGTACAAAGCTGTGCGGCAGCTAAAAACACCAAAAAACACACCAAAATCGCCTAATTACCTCAGAAAACACCACTCACCACCACTGCCACACCCCCCCCCCCCCCCCGAACGGAGTCAGAGAGGGGGGAGAAGAGAGGGGGACGAGGGAAGGCAGTGGCGAGTATCCATGGCCAGGGAGGGGAGGGGGGGGGAGCGCCAGAAGTAAAAGAAGATGACATAGTCCCCAAATAACTCATCCCCTTTAGAAGGCAGTGCATGAGCTCCGCATCAGGCTCACCATAAAGCCTATGGCTGGTTCCCCTTTGTAGTACAGGGTCTGCGGCTTGGAGCAGCGCTCCTGGAGCACTTGACCCTAGTGCTCTTCTACCTTCACCCGATCTGTCAGCCGAGGCTGGGAGGCAGTGGGAGTCCAGAATCGGATGGAAATAGACTTGCATGGCTGCAGGCTTGGTTGCCTCGCTCACCTGCGCAAGAGAGAGAGAGCCATCTTCTATCTTCGCAGTCCGACTGCAGAAAGAAACTGGGAATTTGTGGGAGGTTCCTGGCTTTTTATGGGGCCGAGAGATGCCACAAGTCTTTCTGCAGTCCACTGCGCCACCTTGGGGCGGAAAACCCAGACGTAAGGAATAAGTGAAACAGGACGTGCTGTATACTTGGAAAAGAGTCCCTCTTATGTGATCCCTCTTTACAGAGAAAGGGCTTAGAGAGAGAGAGGCGGAGGCCGTGAGGAACCACAACCCTTAATATCAAGGGGTCCACCTGGAAGACACAATGTGAACATATAAGCATCCCACAGCACATGCCCAGCGCATAATAATGGACAATAATAAGAGGGACTCACAACACCGCTCACAGAGGCACGGCAGACGACGACAGCAGCATGCAGGAGGAGAAGATAGCGCAGATCAGTCAGCGCAGATCAGTCAGCCAGCACATGTTCCTCGAGGGGCGGGCCACAAAGTAGTGACGTGAAAAGCGCCATCGTGTGGCCCCGCCCCCAAGATGGCAGAGGGCCCTGGAAAGCAGGAGCCCGGCAGAAGAACCTACCTTCACCGACCCGGTCAGCCGAAGCTGGGAGGCAGTAGTGGGTCCACGGGAATGGTGGCCATAAGGATGCAGCGGCCGACGGGCTAGGAGGCCCCGCTCAACTGCAGTATCCAGGAGAGAGTATTCCAGACGATCCTCATGCAGAAAGACTGCAGGAAGAACACTGGAGAATCATTTGAGACACCTGCTTTTATAGGGGGCCGGGAGGAGCTACGGCTTTTGATCCTGCAGTCAAGTGCCACCTGGCGGTGAATTACTCAACTGTCATCACTTCTGGGACGACCTGGACTGGGTATAGTGAAAATACCAGTTTTTTTATTTATGGTGCAGGATTTAATAAAGTCTAAATGGCAGAACATCAGGTTGGGGTACCAGTAAGTCTGCAGCCTTGTTGAGTACCATCTATTGGCTAAGGCTCTCTCCTGAAGCCGGGGTCTTCAGGTTGCTCACCTAAGTGTCCTGCAACAAGGCCTCCATTCAGTAAAATTTTTAGGAAGTTCGGCTCAAAACAGACCTATCATTGTAAGGAAAGGGGTGGAGGCACACAATTATAATTAATACTTAAAGGAGTTGCAGAGAAACTCTTTACACACAAAATATCTCTCTATTGGAAATCTAACTCGGACATCTAACACTTGCCAGTGTGTCAGAACATCAAAAAGTATTGGGGGTGATAAATGATTTAGTTAGTCAACCTATTCAGGCCATTATAGAGAAGTTTACAGCAGTTATTCTCATTCACTGGAGGTCAACAGAAATGACATCTGTGGCTCAATGGGTGGTGGAGTTAAATACCATTAGGAGTATGGATAATCAGAAGTAGAATGAGAACAACAATCAGGAGAAGCTAGGTCAGCTAGGAAGAGGTTTAGAAAAAAAGATGATTTTGAGAAGCTAAGTTATTCAGAAGCCCATATTGCATGGATGCAAGTTGGAGTACAATGGTTGTGTGACGGAATGAACACACACACTTCTTTGCTCCTTTCTACTTTTTCTCACTTCGTGTTCAGTGCTCTAGTTTATGTTGCAATATACTTCACTACCCCCAGATCATTCACCTCTTCCAGCAGCAGATCCCAGATCCAGGTGAACAGGAAATGACAGTGTGTGTATATATTACACACAGGCTACTGTACTACACTACACCAAAAGGAGGTACCACGACTAGCACAATATGCTGCAGGTTGAACTTTAAGGGCTTAAAAGATTACCAATGATGTCTTCTTGAGCTTGCTGTATGGAGGCATTCACGGCAGCAGAACAGCGATCAGAAAGCTTTCTTCCCATTCCTTTCTCTACATGAGAATTTAGCTCCTACCACAAAAAGAAAAAGGTGAAAAAAAGGCATTAACAGGGAACAACCAGATAGGGGCCATTAGGCAGATCTGTAGAATGTCTTCATTGTCGGACATGGTTCATGCAGTATAACAATTTTCTTTTTATAAAAAAGGGGGGGGGGGGGGGAATAGTTCACATGGCGGGGGGGGGGGGGGGGGGTGCAGCATCCAACCTTAGAACCTTATAGATTCCAGGATGGGCCGCATTGGGTTTTGTTCCACGTTAAGGTTATAAGTAGGTACTTGGAGCTTTATTTGACATTGTTTTTTGTATACTTTAAATATACAGATCTGGATTAAAAATAATAATGTTTTGTATCTGCAAATGACTGGGGTCTAGAAACATTACAAAAACAAACTGTACAATAGAGTCTCACAGGAGTTCTGACAGATAGTTACTTTTTTTTCTTCAGGGAAAACATCCCACTTTACTAACTACCAATAGCTAACCACTTTAATCCATGGACAAATCTGTTTGTTATTAAAGTTTGGTAAAAAAAAAAAAAAAAAAAAAAACATTTTTTTTTTAAAAGTATCCCACGGATACTTTTGATGGACATAACTGACCAAACAGGCTATGAAACTTACATTTTTATAATGTTTCAGGAAATGCGGTGATGGGTGAAAGTCCCCAGCAAACTTGTCCACCAGGAGGGAAAGATGGCAGATCTCATCCATCATAGTGCTGGAAACCTGTAACACATTAATCACATTTGGCATCACCTGAGCCAGTATATAAGCCATACATGCTGAAGGATAGCGTATCACCAGTAGGAAAATTAAACCTGCTAGGTAACGTGCCACAAAGCCAGTAGTGATAAACTAAAGGCATCCCAGAAGATGCCGCATGTTTACATCTGAAATACATGCACCCTTGCACTACTGATGCATGTGCCAGTTACCGCATTCATGCATGCATAGAAAACTGTTCCTGGTGCAATAGGATCCATTCCAGGAAGTAAAGGCTAACAAAAAACAGAGCTCACTGGCATTGCAGAACAATCGTGGTCATGCTAGAGATCTGGTGACGCAAGTTTACTTTTGGGTGTGTTTTCATGTGTGAACCGAAGCTAACAACAGCTTTTCAACTTGAACACACAAAATTCTGTAAAACATTTCTGCTCCTTTTTTTTTTTAGGTGATGTACTTAATTTTTCCTACGGTGTAAGGATTTTTTTTTTTAAGTTTGGAAAAACCGCACCCTATGGTCTATGGTCAAGAATTTGCCAAAATATTCTACATCGGCCATAGGATGTGGTTTCCAAACTTTAAATAAAATATCCTTACCTCATTGGAAAAAAAAAAGTACTTCACCTGTAAAAACGCCACAAGGGTAGGTTATTTTTTTATGGCATATTAAAAAATTTGCTGGCCAAACCCTACGGCTTTCACCCACTTAGCAGGCCAGGTAGGATTAAATAGAAGAGATGTGACAGTGGAGAGATAGGCTACAGGTAGTTAGGTATGATATTGAGCTTTAAGCACTGTAAAATTATTCCAGCCATTGAACATTTTGATATATATATATATATTAATTACATATGTAGAAATTAAATAAATATATATTACCGTATTTTTCACCCTATAAGACGCACTTATTTTTCCCCAAAAGTGGGGGCAAAATGTCCGTGCGCCCTCTCGGGCAAATGTAAAAAAAAAAAAAAAATACAATAAAAAAACCTCACCCGTTCCCGGCCAGATGAAGACCGAGGAGCTGCGGGCTCTGTCCCGGCCCTGCCGCTGCGATCGCGGTCTTTTCAGGCAGCAATAGCAGCAGCTGGGCCAGAGACAGCGGCCGCCGCTCCTCCATCTGCTGCCTCTTCCGCCTGGGGCACACGTGAGCACCTAGGTCAGGGCAGCGGGTGGGCGTGGCCTGCACCAACTCGGTAGAGGCCACGCCCACCTGCTGCCCTGACCTGGGTGCTCGCACATGCCCAGGAAGAGGCAGCAGATGGAGGAGTGGTGGGCGCTGTCTCTGGTCCCGCCGCTGCTATTGCTGCCTGAAAAGGCCGCGATCGCAGCGGCGGGGCCAGGACAGAGCCCGCCGCTGCTTCTTACGGCCAGCTCCGTGAATCCGGTGGGCGTGACCTGCGCCAACGCTGATGCGGCGCAGGCCACGCCCACCCCATTCACAGAGTCGGTCACTCAACGGAGCTGTGCCAGCAGAGAGGTGAGTTTTACTTTTTTTTTTCACTTATGCCGCACTGACAATACTAATGGGGGGAGAGGGGGATGCCACACAGCCAATGGGAATGGGGGAGAAGGGGATGCCACACAGCCAATGGGAATGGGGGGGAGAGGGGGATGCCACACAGCTTATGATAATGGGGGAGGGGGATGCCACACAGCCAATGGGATTGGGGGGAGAGTGATGCCACACAGCCTATGATAATGGGGGGAGAGGGGATGCCACACTGCCAATGGGAATGGGGGGGGGCATACTGCCTATATGGGGAATAGGAGGGGGAATGCCACACTGCTTATGATAATGGGGGGAGGGGGGATGCCACACTGCCAATGGGAATGGGGGGGGGGGCATACTGCCTATATGGGGAATAGGAGGGGGAATGTCACACTGCTTATGATAATGGGGTGCACACTGCCTATATGGGAATGGGAGGGGGGATGCCACACTGCCTATATGGGGAATGGGAGGGGGAGAATGCCACACTGCCTATGATAATGGGGTGCACACTGCCTATATGGGAATGGGAGGGGGGATGCCACACTGCCTATATGGGGAATGGGAGGGGGAGAATGCCACACTGCTTATGATAATGGGGTGCACACTGCCTATATGGGAATGGGAGGGGGGGATGCCACACTGCCTATATGGGAATGGGAGGGGGGATGCCACACTGCCTATATGGGAATGGGAGGGGGGATGCCACACTGCCTATATGGGGAATAGGAGGGGGAATGCCACACTGCTTATGATAATGGGGTGCACACTGCCTATATGGGAATGGGAGGGGGGATGCCACACTGCCTATATGGGAATGGGAGGGGGGATGCCACACTGGGTATATGGGAATGGGAGGGGGAGAATGCCACACTGCCTATATGGGGAATGGGAGGGGGAGAATGCCACACTGCCTATATAGGGAATGGGAGGGGGGAATGCCACACTGGGTATACAGGGAATGGGATGGGGACATGCTACACTGCCTATGGAATGGGGGCATCCCACACGGCCTATGGGAATGGGATAGGGGAATGCCACACTGTCTGTAATGGTGCGTTTTTTGGTTTAAAATATTTTTTTTTCTTATTTTCCTCCCCCAAATCCTAGGTGCGTCTTATATGGCAAAAATACGGTATACATATGTAATGTTGTTATAAATGTAGTAATATAACATTACATGTATATGATATACAACGCAGGGGTTACCTCTCACACCCCACCAACAGAGCCCACAGGGTCTAACAATTGCACTCACTCAATATTTAGTGTCAAAACAGTAATTTTCACTGTCACTTTATTAAAACCCATTAAAAACACAATCCATGCCATAGGCGTTTTTAACCTCCAGGGGGAGCTGTTGCTCACATAAGCGCATATACTATTGTCTAATACAGTTAATTAATCCTATCTCAATATGCAAATACCAAAATCGTTCCAAAAAGTGCAAGTGCTAAATAAAGTGCATTCATTTCAAATATCCCATGTGCAAAGAATAATACTTGACCCAATACAGGATTTGAATAAAATAAGAGCAGACATACAACACATGAATTATTAACCAATCACCATAGTGTATGATCCAGAGCAGGCAGTGCCCCCCACAGAGCACCAACACGCTTTGAGACCAACAGGTCTCTTTCTCAAGGCAAGGTAAGGGGTTAGGGAGCCCGGAGACCACCTTTTATACGCACCTGACCAGCTGCTCCAACGAACGTTCGCTCCGGACGGAAGTGCGTCGGTCCGCCAAAGCGAAAATGGAGGCCCGCGCTCCACACTGGAACACAGCGTCTCTGATGGCACGTGTCCGGTCACGTGGCGGCGCACCGCCGCTCCCCACATAGTGAGAGCAGCGGTCGTCGCCAGCCTGCAGGCAGCTCACCCGGCATGGGACCGGCTCACTGGAAAGGTGCATATCCCCCGTTGGCAGCGAACAAAAACATTAAAATCAATCACATGTAATCTATACCTAAATATATTATGATTTACAACTATATTATGTTTGGAAAAAGTCAATATTTTCTATGGCTAATATTTACATTACAAAAAAGGCAACTACACCTAATTATGTTCACAATATGTACATTCAAGTCTATACTATATACAAAACAGGCAAATCATTAATCTACAATAATGCTGGACAGTGAAGGCTACGCCATCCATTTGTCCTAGATCTAAGCTATAGCGGGTCCACACCCCCACCAGGTGGGGATGAGGATACCCCCATCATGTTACATATCCAGCCCCTGGACAAGAGGAAGAGGGAAGAAAAAGAGGAAAAATGAGGGAAAAGGGAACAACCCCACATTCAGTTTAACAGGCTACATAACGCCGACATGAGTGCCCATTCCGGTCTAACTTGGGTACTCATTCTTCAACGGCTGTTACTTCAATGTTGCATTGTGGGGTCACAGGGAGTTGATCCTAGATGTTATTCTCTCCATGCAGCATTATTATCAACAGAGATAAAGGACTCTCTGAAATTGGGTCCCTGAGGATACGTGGCGTGTACAATTTAGCAAAAAAGCAGGTATAACCGCACACGGGTCCCGTTGTGGGTGCAAGACCAGGGGGAGTCCCAAATCCCCACTAAATGTACAAATCAAAAAAAGCAATTGGTCAGCACTCCTAAAAAAGCAATACTTTAATGGAAACTCAGTAAAAGCATCTCAATATAGAAAAAGGCAGCTTAAAAACAAGTAATAGAACCCTGATGGAAATAAAGATTCTCACGTGCTAACGCGTTTCGGACGGGGGAGGGTCCTTAATCATAGATAAGTGAGATAATCTACACACACATTTAAATAGCATAGAAAGGCGCCACTTACCTTTGCCCGGCGTGCGTCTGAAACGCCGACACCGCGTCCTCAAACCGCGCGTGCGGCGACCCCGCCGCCCGGAAGCCGCCCAGGCCGCAGCACACGGGAACCACCAATGAGCGTAGCCGGTCAGGCGGAAGCCCATCCACCTCACAGGCACCACGACCAATGGGAGGAGGCATAGACTCCAACACAAAAAACCGGCACGTCATGGCGGACCACGTGACCGCAAAACCGAGCGGTCGCCATGGCAGCCGGGACGCCACAACACGCAGAAGAGAACGCGGACGAAGCAACAGAGACACAGGGAAGGGTGGGCAAGGGCAATAAAGTAAATACACCAAATGAACAATGTTATTACACATAATCATAGATTAAAAAAGGTATATAACAATACGGCCCTCAAATATTAATAATTGCAATAACGTCTGAGCCTATGGGAACCAAGGAAAGTTCCAGCCTTCACTTAGATAAACCATATAACCAGTTCATAAATTAGTATCCTTAGACAAATAAATGATTCAATGGATATCCATTTTACACCATATATAGCATACATGTGTAAATGGTGATAGTATAGAGTGTCCAATCTTTATGCAACTCATTGTATAATATAAAATTAATGGTATGACATGATACCCATCACTATATAATATAGAGCTGATGCCCAAGCAGAATGCAACAAAGTGCACTCCCACGTTGATTATAGGGCATATCCCGCAATATCCCATCAGCTTGATTATAGGGAATGTAGATACTTCTAAGTATGTGTATACAAAGGTAGAACGGGAAAAAAATACGATACGTGGCGTGTGCCAATCAATCACTCTTCCATATTCTTCCTCTTGTATTTGGGGGTCAATAAGGAGTCCCTCAATGTGTTAGCCCTCACCAAGGCTTTCTTCAATGTCTTCTCAGGGTATCCTCTCTTTTTGAATCGATCCGTTAGCCCCCTCGCTTGCTGCGAGAATTCCTCTGGTACCGAGCAATTCCGTTTTATACGCAAATACTGACCCACCGGTATGGCATCCCTCGTCTTTTTCTCGTGGAAGCTGTTATAATGGAGAAGGCTGTTGACCGCCGTACTTTTTCTATATAAAGTTGTTTCAAGGGCACCATTTTCAGCCAATCTGATGGTCAGATCCAGGAAATCTACCACTTTGAAAAAGGTATGCACGGCATTCCACGGGGGTGTGCATTTCGATGGTTTACGTACTTCCAATGTCCTCCTGTTCTTGTAATAGCGAGGTCAAATCATCCAAGGCTAACCCTTCTCGCTATGATTTCTACCTCTAAGGGCCACTCAAATTGCATTTTAAGCAGTTCTCTGCAGAATAAGAAGAGGTCCTTAATTGCCCCAATTTTATCCATGGTGTTCTGGGGGCAAATGCAAGGCCTCTTTCTAGTACAGTTTCCTCATCGTGTGTCAGAGGTTTATGTGTTTATGATGTTAATCACTGATAATTCCACACTCTCAGTATGGGTCAGCTCTACTGTGGAGGGGGCGGCGTCAATACTTGGCTCTAGGGGCTCTGTTCCTGCCTGGCCCTCTTGTAAGAGCTGTGATGTGGCCTGCGATGACTTTGCCAACTGTAGTCCCTTGCGTGTCCTATATCTCCTCCTACCCCCTTTGCACCGGTCTGCCCCCAAAAAAAGGTGCAAGTTGCCCAGCTCGGATGTTCTACTTGAGATGGATGCACTTCTGCTAGTTCCCCTATATTGGATTGTCTGCCCCTTTCATTTCCCAGATGTCTCCATCTGTAAACCCGATTTGCCTGTTTGTCTAATCTATCCCTCTGCAGCTTCTCCCGTTTCTGTACCATGACCATTTTCTCATATTTTTCCGGGTCATCACTGATCTGGTTCTCAAATCTATCAATTTCCATCTGTGGGATGTCCCTAGGTATTTTTTCATAGAGTTCTTTCAGCTTTTTTTTAAATGTGAGCGGATTTGCTCACATTTACATGTATATTACATATATAAACCTTACCTGTGCGTTCACCACTTCTGCAATGTGTATTATTCGTTTCTGGACATCTTCAGCAAGGATCCGCATTTGACTCTGTATAAATTCCAGCCTGTCCACCTGATACTCTCGGTCTTCTATTGCACTCACCCTGAACGTCATCAAACCAAAGTATGAAATACTGTATATACAAAACTGCAAAAGCCTGTATGTCTAGGTCTTTAATAGAAATTTGACAAAATAAGGCGATACCTTTTGGAGGCTAACCGAGTATATTTTAAAGGTGAGCTTTCGAGAATACCTTAGTTCTCTTTGTCAGACATGAGGTTATATACATCATATCTGAGGTATCTCTTCACTTTTCTACTATTTTCACTGTACAAAACAATATTAGGTTTATAATGAAAACAATTTGTATCAGAACAAAACTTATAAGGTTACAGCTTATTTAATCGATCTAAAAAAAAAAAAAAAAAAAAAAGCTGTCTCTCCTACCTTTTATCAGCAGCCTTCACGTTTATGGAGTCCATTATGGCTTTCACAGTATCTGTTATTTGTTTAGCTCTGATAGTGTGTTGCTCAAACTTTGTTTTCACTGCTGACTGCGAGATACATTCCTGTGGGGCCCAAGTCACAACACATTACTGTGATCCCTTCTAAAACAAAAATTGGAATAACAGACAGATGGCACTAACCAGCACCTAGGGACAGTCCCAGCTTTTGCTGCTGCTCATATACAACTCAAATGAAAATAAAATGATAAACTGAAACATAAGTGGTGAAAAGCAACAGCAAAAGTTGAGGCTTCCTTATAGTCTGCGTAGCACAGTAATGTGCATTTGTCATACAAGCAAAAATGCAATCCGGAAACTAAAAGAGAAAAGATGTAACATAAAGATTAAATAATGCAAACACTACAATGATAACAAAACATGGTATAGAATGAAAGAGGAGGGGGTTGGGAGAAAAAAAAAAAAAGGGGGTGATTGCCAGCTATTGGGAAAGGACTTGAACACTTTGGGCTCGATTCAAGAAAGAAATAAATTTGTGTCGCTCGAAAAATCGGATCGCATGCGTAAATTTTTAACTTTTTAACTTTGAGTGATTCAAAAAAGGGGTTGAATTAAATACGTGCACTCGAAAATGCAATCGTAAAATTTTCAAAATGCTCTTAAAAAGGCTGTCGCAAGCGAAAATTATTGAAAAGTGTACTCAAATTTATTTAGTATTGTTTTCTAACTGCTGCATGGTGTTGTAAGGTTTTTTAATGGGTAAATGTAAATAAACAGTAATATTTGTAAGAGGCAAGTATGTTGTTTTTTTGGGGGGGGTTTGGTTGGATTGCTAGGGACCTGTATTAAAAAATGTTTCCTTTAATGCAGAAATGTGGCCATTGTATTCTATACAAAGCTTGCTCACATAGCGCCACGTGTCCTTGGGTGCAGGGTGCAGCTCTTTGCTAGCTTTAACCTCATGGTACGCCATTCTTATGCTTACACTATAACGTGGACCAAAACCCAGGATTTTGACTATTCTGGGTTTTGGTGCCCCGCAGTGTAAAAACCCAAAGGTCGACCACCTCCCCTGTTCTCATGGAACTTTTTACTACAGGAAAAAGGGTAAAAAGTTCAATATTTTTTTCAGGAGTAAAAAAATGCCATTGACTTTCATCGTCTTCCTAACTAGTGATTCACAAACATTGGAATTCTCAAGCTTTTTTCTTATGAATTGAATTTTTTACTACCATTAGAGGTTACTACCATTGCAAAGAAAGTAGAAGGGTTTCATTGTGAGAAAGAGCAAAATTAGTTTTCTCCTGCTGAAAGCTGCATCAAAAAAATAGTGTGAAACACTAATTTATATCATGTGTGTGGCTCATTAAGTCCACCTGAATCAGTAGTAAAATTTTCGAATCGCAAAATGCAGTAGTAGTTGCAATTTTTAGATCCACTAATTTATTTCGCACTTTTACAATCGCAACCGAATTAAATTTGAGTGACTCGTGTTTTACAATGGTTCCAGGTTGCTGAATCACTTGAAAAAATAACTATCGCAAAATCGCAACTTTTTAAGCACAAAACACACGAAAAGTCAATTTTCTACCTTTGTTGAATCGAGTCCTTTCTGTCTGATGCACCAATCTCAGTACAAAAGCTACAAAATCTGACCCTCTGAAAAGGTTAGTGGTGGAGCACATGACATATGTAACAAATTTAATAGACCTTGTCATCAACCCATAAGTAGAGCTGTCAGTTTTGGTTTATATGCACCAACTCTGCATTTTGTGATAAATCATAATGACCTTTAAAGTGGTTTTGGTCCCTTCCCATGGGAGACTCCGGTTTGCGTTGCACTGCTATGCGAACCCCACCATTCGCCCAGTAAAGTCACCTCTCCTTGGTCCAACGGCGCATGTGGCGGCCTCATGTCCCAATCAGCTTCTCCGGCAATGTCAATTAATGTGTGGCTGGAGAAGCGGAATGGAAACCAGCCGTAAAGATGCAAGAGATGTCACTGCAGGCGCATGTGCCGAGGGCTTGGATAGGTAAGAATGACAGGAGAGCGGCGGTGTTTCATGTGGCCGAGGCGAGGTGGCGTACACATGTTTAGGTGCAGAGGGGAAGCCTAAGAATAAAAGCAGATGTGAGTGGTAACA